>JXTB01000075.1:0-17589 GCA_002914805.1 Parasponia andersonii
ACAGCCTTGAGAGTAAAATCTTCATCCTTATATGCATCATAGGCTTTCACACTATCATTCCACAAACTGTTCAACTCATCAATCAACGGGGCTAAATATACATCAATGTCATTACCAGGTTATCTAGGTCTTGATATTAACATTGTAAGAAGTGTAAACTTTCTTTTCATACACAACCATGGAGGAATATTATAGATTACAAGCATTACAGGCCAACAACTGTATTTGTTACTTATAGTTATATGAGGATTAATATCATCCGCAAATAGACCAAGACGAAGATTCCTTGGATCACTTCCAAAAGAAGGCCATTTGTGATCTATTATTTTCCGAGCCGCTGAATCGGCTGGATGTCTAAGTTTATCATCTTCTATCCTCTCATTCGCATACCATATTAGATCTTTAACATGCTCACGATTTCGAAATAGACGAGTAAAACAAGGAATCAAAGGAATATACCACAAAACCTTAGTAGGGGTTCCAACTTTGACCTCTTTAGAATTCTTATTATATTGCCACCTAGGCTCACCACATACTGGATAACAAATTGTATCTTTAAATTTCTTTTGATATAAAATACAATCATTTGGGAAAGCGTGAATTTTCTCATATTGCATACCCAACGAGTATAAAGTCTTTTTGGCCTCATAAAAGGAAGGTGGTATCTTATTATCATTTGACAATATCTCTCATAGTAAAGCTAATAAGTCTGAAAAACTCTTATCACTCAATCCATGTCTTGCTTTCAAATTTTATAATTTCAATAATGCAGACAACTTTGTAGATTTTGTACAACCCGGATAGATCAGTTTCTCAGCATCATTAAGTAATGATTGAAACTTAATAGGATCTACATCTGTTTCATACTATGTATCGTCAATCATTTCAAAAAGATCATCATTTAAATCTAACTCATAATTATCTCTTATACTCTTCTTTGATGAAAATCCGGTAATTGGAATCTTTTCACTATGCCAAATCCATTGTTTATAGCTTTGATCTATCCCATTGAAATATAAGTGTTCTTTTATCTTTTTAACACCTATCTTTTGCAAATTTCCACATTTAATACACGGACGTAGAATTAAATTAGAATCTTTGACATTTTCAATAGCAAACTCTTAAAAGCTATCAACTTCCTTTCTATATTTAGTCGATAGTCTATCCGCCAATATCCATTCCTTTATCCATTCTAAGCACAATTGAAAAATAAAAATAAAAATAAACAACTGATATCAAAAACTAACTAAATTGAGTACCATAAAAAATTGTACATAATCTCCCCTATTTCTAGCATTAACCAATTGAGTAACTAAACCACTAATTATACATTAACACTCATTTAAAATTATTCTTATATTTGTAAGTACTACCAAATTCAGAACTTAATTTATCCTTAAATAGTCTCATTTGTTACAAATAATTTGTCAATCAACCAAATATAACATATGACAAAATAATATCAACACAAATAATAAGATAAAACCAATGTGAAAGTGACATAAGTCAATAAAAGAAAAAAATTTGAGAAAACATACCTCAGTTGCTCAGTTTACTAATTCATAAGTAATCTAAGTACTCTAACTTCTACTAAAACCTATACGCAAATTAAAATGATAAATAAAATTAAACATCTATAATCCATAATAATTTAAATTTGAAAATTCATATATTCGAAATAAGTATATATGCAAAATAAGAATTCTGATAACTAAAAAATGATATAGAATTCTACAACAATAATTTATATCCAACAAATTAAAAATTTTAGAATCAAAGATCTCAAGTTAACTTTTCAAACTTCAATTGGAAAATCAAAACTATTAATGGGTTTTGTATAAATGTTGATATATACATGTTCTTTATATTATTCACGATTCTAGCTAGCTCGTACAAATAAGTAAATCGCTCTTTTTGTACATGAGAAACTTGAGAGTTGAGACAAAATTTTGAGAATGAAAATATATATATATATATATATATATATATATATATATATATAGATAGCTCCAATAAATATATTTAGCGTCACTTAGATTCAAAAAATTTCTCTATGTCAATTAATCATATTTTCATACCCCAAAAAAATAGAGAATTTTGATGATAACATACCTTAATATGCTACTATATATATGGTTCGTTGTTTGGCATTCTAAAATCAACATTCTCCTAATTTTTTATCAAACTGAATTCTAAATAATATAGCTTTGGATGGAGACAAAGTTCCGAATATGAAGTCTAAGAGGATGTTTTTCACGACAGAGGACATAGAAGAGACCAACTATGCCAACAATGCCCAATTGCAGGTTGATTAATTATTTTTTCCTTTTTACCTAAGATATATATGTGTGCCACTTTTCATACTTTTTCATAACTCTAATATCTTTTGATACTAATCTCCTTTCTCACCACTATAAGTTTTCAAATAATGTCGTCGTCTCTTAAAAATATGAGAAGTCCTTTCATTAGACCCGCGAATGCATGTGATCATAATGAATAAAATGGTAAATTCATAGGTCATGATCGTTTTTCCAATATTCATAGTAAAAAAAAGTAATACATAAAAACTAACTTATATATACTCCACAGAAATTTCCCAAATAGTTTAATTGGTCTATAAATTACGACAAATACTAAACGGTCCAATTCAACACATTCAAGTATAATAGAGTCTCTCGAAGATATATTTTGCACTTACCCTCAAAATATTGGTGCAAGAAGCTTACTTTTTGTAATTGATCATGTCCAAATTAAGTAGTACTAAGTATCTAATATAAAATTTGTAAAAATCGAGAGAGTCTACCTCAATTTTAAACTTTTGCAACTAATGATCAACTTCACATGACTTCACCTAATTAAAAACATTGAATATTCTAAAAAACTACACAATATTCAATTAAAATTGCATAAATTTGGATTAATTGACACTAAGGATGGAAATTAAAAAGTATAACCTAATATATGATTTCTAGTAAATAAACATGAAATTAGTGTAAATTTATATAACACACCTTCAATTTAAAACTTTTTACAACTAAATGAACTCACATTTCACCTAAAATAAATAAAAAAATAGCAACAAAATAATAACAAATTCGGATTAATTTGTACTTAAATAGAAAAATATACCCAAAAATAAGATTTATGGCAAATAAATAGTCTAACTCGGCATTATAAGAGTAAAGATTATCAACGTATGCTCAATATATTCACATTTGATAAATTAGGGTTCCAAATATAAACTCTTTCGAATATAACCTAAAACATGAAATTTCTATAAAATAATTATTTAAAATCATGGTTACGACAATGGCTAATCTAATTTTAGTGGAAAAAACGAGTTTAAAAGCTTAAATATACCTTGTTTGCCGGAGAAAATGGTGAAAATGATGGAAGGAAGAGACTGTTGGCCGTAGTTAGAAGTGAAGAGGAATAGCGATTTGTCTGCTGCTGGGCGATCATTTTAGGGTCCTTTATATAGGGCCCCTACTTCAGTGCTCTAAGAGCACCGTTAAAGATAAGATACCACGGCGCTTTTTAGGCGCTGTGGTATTTTATCACGGCGCTTAATCAGCGCCGTGATAGGTTAATTATGGCACCTTATGGGCGCCGTGAAAGTTAAATACAACGGTGCCCAAAGGGCGCCGTTAAAGATGAGATACTCGGCACTTCTTAGGCGCTATGGTATTTTATCATGGCGCTTAATAAGCACCGAGATAGGTTTATTACAATACTTTATGGGTGCTGTAAAAGTTAAATACAACGGCGTCCAAAAGATATCGTTAAAGATAGGATACAACGGCGCTTCTTAGGTGCCGTAATATTGCTTCCTTTAGCGCCGTGATAGTTAATCACTTATCACGGTGCGTCCGTACACGCACCATGATAGTAGATATTTTTAGTAGTGGGTCTCTATTTAGTAACCGTATTTAGTGACTATTTCGACCATTTCAAACATTATTTTTCCAATCAGTAACCATATTTTTTAACTGTTTTGAAACAATCAACTAATTACAGTGACTATTTCAAACGTTATTTTTCTAAGTAGTAAACATGTTTAGTGACTATTTCGAAACAATCAACTAATCACAATGACCATTTTAAATGTTATTTTTTCAAATTTGAAAAAAAAAATACTTTATCCGTAAAAATGCATCATTTGACCTATTTTAAATATAGCTTATTCAATTGCAACTACAATATCTCAAATTCTCTTCAAAATATCACAAAAAAATATTAATTTTATAGTTGTATCGGAGTGAATTTTTGAAGTTTTTCCAATGTTCGTGAGAAAAATTGGCCTTAGAATGCTTGGCTGGACTGCATGAGAGTATGAGAAAAGAAGTTGAAAAAATTGAAAAATTTGAGAGAAATTTTCTTCATGGGTTTCTCTCACAATAGTAACATTAGAAATTTATTTATTTCTCTCATCAAAAGTCCTAGAAATGTCAAAATATGGTTCTCGAAAAATTTATTTTTAAAACAATCCTAAAAAGTTATTTGTCCCCAAGATAGTACTATTCAATTCCAAGTCTCTTCTCATCGTGCATTTATATATTTGATCTAAATAACCATGAAAATGAATAAAAATTCATTACTCTTTTCATATACATTGCAATCTCATTCATAAGTTTCGGTAATGTGTTTCACATATATGTTACTGTTAGATTATTGGTCCAGAAATTAGTTAATTCAGTTGAAACTAATTTCTGTTAGGTAGTTAGTTAGTTAGTGTTTAGTTGCTGGTATGATGTGTTGAAATGCTTTGTCTCCCACATTTCCTTCCTTGTTTCTAGGGAGAATGTCCCTCCTGGAAATGAGGAACATGTTTTTAGGATGTTTGGTCACAAACATCCCTATATAACCCTTGCTTGTATTAGTATTTTGAGCAATGAATGAAAAAAATGTAAACCTTTGATGTTTATCATGATGTAGCCCTGTATTATAAAAGGCAATATAGCAGAGTTATAAACACTAGTGATATAAGAGTTCAAAAGATATAGAGAGTGAGGCTGGTTTTATTTTCTCTATTTTTAAGCCGTTCCTTTAGTAAGATTTGGCTTGTAAAGGGTGCTTGGGTTTCAGAGTGGTTGAGTCTTGAGTGTGTTTGTGTCTTGTAAAACTCTATTTTTTCATAGTGAAGTTAGCAGCATCAGCAACTGGATGTAGACTCCATGTATGGAGTTGAACCAGTATAAATTCTTGGTGTGCATTGTTACTTGTTTAGTTTGAGTTTAGTGCTCTGTTATATAAGTTTGCACACTGAATCATTACATAGTGGTATCAGAGACAGGTTTGGGTTGAAGAAGGAGACATCTACAAGATTAGACTCTGTGTTCTTGGTGGTTCATGCTATCGCCATGTGTAGTCTGAAGTTCGAATTGGCTCCTTTCGATGGTTCAGGAGACTTTAGATCATAGAGGAAAAAGATGAAGGCACTTTTGGTGCAACATAAATTGCAGAATGCTTTGGTTGACCTTGCTACATTACCAACCACGATAACTGATGTGCAGAAGGCTGAGCTTCAAGAGAATGCATACTCTATTACTACGCTTTACCTTGCTGATTACGTTTTTCGACAAATTAATGGAGAAGACACTATTTATAGGGCCTGGGCAAAATTTGAAGATCTGTCTCTAACCAAATCATTGACCAATCGTATTTTGGTTAAGGAGAAGTTCTTCGGCTTCAAGATGGATTCCACCAAGAATCTTGAACAGAATCCAGATGAATTTAAAAAAATTGCTATTACTTTGGCTTTAATCAATGATGAAAAGATTGGGAATGAAAGTTAAGTAATTATCTTGTTGAATTCACTAACTGATACATACAGAGAAGTCAAGGCAGCCATCAAGTTTCGAAGAAGTTACTGCAGCACTCAGATCTTCGGAGATTGAGATGAAGCTAGATGTGAAGAACAAGGGACCTGCAGAGAGTCTAAATGTTCGTGGGAGACAGTCAGAAAGAGGCAAAAAGAATAGAGGTAAATCAAGGTCTAAGTCTCCAAACCATATTCAAAGTCATGGTGATAGTCCTTATAAGAATATTAGATGCTATTACTATAAAGAACTAGGCCACACCAGAAAGTTAATGATAATTCTAATGGTGATGTTGCTTTAGTTGAAGATGGTTATGAAAATTCAGATGTATTGCTCATAGCCACTAAGAGTACTGAAAAAAAATGGATACTAGATTTAGGTTGTTCTTTTCATGTGACACCATATAAGGACTAGTTTGAATCTTTTAAATCAGTTGATGGTGGTCAAGTATTGCTGGGTAATAATAAAGGCTGCAAGGTTCGCGGTATTAGTACAGTAAAGATTAAAATTTACGATGGAATAGAGAGGATTTTGCATGATGTAAGATTTATTCCAGAGTTAAAAAAAGAACCTGATTTCACTTGGTACTTTAGATTCAAATGGCTTTAGCTATAAAGCAGAAAATGGAGTCCTAAGCGTCACTAGAGGATGCTTGGTGGGCATGAAAGGTATCAAAGATAATGGCTTGTATATTTTACAAGGTAGTACTATAAATGGAAGTGTTGTACTTGTTGTTAGTGACAGTGAACTACAGACCCTGCTTTGGCATAAAAAGATAGCACATATTAGTGAAAGAGAACTTCAAGAGCTTGAGAAACAGGGATTGCTTAGTGGTTCTAAGTTGGGAAAATTATAATTTTGTGAACATTGTGTCTATGAAAAAGCTAAGAGATTAAAATTTACTAAAGCAGTGCAAACTTCAAAAAGAATTCTCAACTATATACATGATAATTTATGGGGACCATCTACGCATGTTTCTTTAGGAGGTGGCAGGTAATTTATGTCGATCATAGATGACTATTCTAGAAAAGTTTGGGTTCATATTTTGAAGTCAAAAGATGAGCTTTTCAGTGCTTTATTGACAAGAAGAAATTGGTCGAGTTCAAACCGGTAGAAAAGTCAAAAGACTTAGAGCAGGTAACAGGTTGGAGTTTGTTAAAGAAGAGTTCAATATTTTTTGCAAGAAGGAAGGTATGGATAGGCATCATCCAATGCGTGATACTCTTCAGCAAAATGGACTTACAGAAGGAATGAACAAGACTCTTTTGGAAAGGGTTAGAAGCATGTTGTCATGTGCTAGCATGTCAAAACGGTTCTGGGTTGAGGCACTTAATACAACAGATATCTTATCAATCTTATTCCTTCAACAGCAATTGGATTCAAAACTCCAGAGGAAATTTGGTCTAGTGTTCCTCCTAATTATGATCATCTAAAAGTGTCTAGCTGTGTCGCATTTACTCATATCAAACAAGAAAAGTTGGATCCCAGGACTGTCAAATGTATGTTTTTGGGATATCCAATGGGTGTTAAAGATTACAAGTTGTGGTTTCATATGGTAATCTTTCAAAGACTTTCATCAGCAGGGATGTAATTTTTAGAGAAGATAAAATGTATATGGTTGAAGGTGGAGCTGATGTGAGAGAGTCAAAGTAGCACCAGGTCTGCACAGATTCAGGTAGAGCTACCAAGTTCAGGTTCATTAGTTCTAGAGACACAACCTGGTGTACATGAGGAAGAACAGGTTGAACACTATGAAAGAGATCCTCATGAGAATATTAAAGTTTACTAGCTTACTCGAGATAGAGCACGAAGGCAGATTAGGCCCCCATAGAGGTATGGCTTTGCTGAAATAATTGCACATGCTTTAACTGTAGCCAAAGAGATAGATCAGTTGGAACCAGTGAGTTAAAAAGAGGCTATGTCACATAAGAATGCTGATAAATGGTAGCAAGCAATGAGAGAAGAAATGGATAGTCTTATGAAAAATAGAACTTGGGCACTTGTTGATAAACCAGAAAATCAGAAGCTAGTTGGGTGTAGATGGATATACAAGTTAAATGATGGAATACCTGGTGTTGAAAAAGCTAGATATGAGGCTAGATTGGTAGCTGAAGGGTTTACACAGGTAGAGAGAGAGTAGATTTTAATGAAATTTATACACCTTTTGTAAGACATACTTCTATAAGAGTTCTACTAGCATTGGTTACATAATTGATATGGAGCTTGAACAACTAGATGTCAAAACTGCTTTCTTACATGGTAATCTTGATGAGAAGATATTCATGGTTCAGTCTGAGGGGTTTGTTTCTGAAAGAAATAAGGATAAGGTATGCTTATTGAAAAAATCGCTTTATGATTTGAAACATCCTTTGAGGCGATGGAACTTGAGGTTTGATGAGTTTATGATTAAAACTGGTTTCTCAAGAAGTAATTTTGATAGCTGTGTGTATTTCAAGGAGATAAAGTCAGATATAAGGGTGTACTTACTTTTGTATGTTGATGATATGCTTATAACATCAACCAGTAAAGTTGAAATACAAAGTTTGAAACGGCAGCTCAGTAGTGAACTTAAGATGAAAGACTTGGGTCAGCCAAAAGAATTCTAGAGATGGAGATAGATAGAAAGAGATGAAGTTTGTAGAAGTATGTTCATTACACAATCAAGTGACATTACGAGAATACTGGTCATATTTTCAATGGCTGATGCCAAATTGGTTTTAATTTCATTGACAGAACATTTCAAGTTATCAAGTCAGCAATCGCCTAATACAGATGAAGAGAAAAAGCTCATGCTAAGAGCTCTATATGCAAGTCCCATTGGAAGCTTGATGTACTCCATAGTCTGCACCAGAACTAACTTATCTCATGCTGCAAGTGTAGTTAGTCGATACATGTCCAATCCTGGTTGGTCACACTGGGAAGCTATTAAGTGGGTTCTGAGGTATTTGAAAGGTACATCAGATTTTGGTTTAAAGTTTCAGAAAAGGAGTGAAGTGTCACTAGAGTTAGTTGGTTACTGTGATTTAGATTATTGTGGTGATGTGGACAAAAGAAGGTCTCTAACAGGTTATATTTTCACATTAATTGTTTGAAATACCGTGAGTTGGAAAGCTTTACTTCAGTTTGTGATTGCTTTATCCACAACTGATGCTGAGTATCTGGCTATTGGAGAGGCTGCTAAAGAAGCTTTGTGGCTGAATGATTTGGTCAGGAATCTTGATGTAAAGTAGGAGCAGGTTACATTGTTTGTGATAGTCAAAGTGCAATTTATTTGACTAAGAATAATATGTATCGTGAAAAGACCAAGCATACTGATGTGAGAATGCATTTCATCAGAGATGTTATCTCTAGCGGAAGAGTCAAGGTGTTGAAGATACACAAAGATGTGAATCCTGTAGACATTATCACTAAGTCGGTAACATCAGTCAAGTTGGAGAAGTGTCTTGATCCGATTGGTGTTGCTTCAGCTGAAACAAGGTGATGGTAGTTACTGCTGGTGCTGCGAAGTAATTAACTTTACTTTTGGAACCAAGATGGAGATTTATTAGATTATTGGTCCAGAAGTTAGTTAATTCAGTTGAAACTAATTTCTGTTAGGCAGTTAGTTGGTTAGTGTTGAGTTGCTAGTATGATGTAGCCTTGTATTATAAAAGGCAATATAGCAGAGTTATAAACATTAGTGATATAAGATTTCAAAAGATACAGGGAGTAAGGCTAGTTTTATTTTCTCTATTTTTAAGCTGTTCATTTAGTAAGAGTTCTGAGGTTTAAGGCTTGTAAAGTGTGCTTCGGTTTTAGAGTGGTTGAGTCTTGAGTTTGTTTGTATCTTTTAAAACTCTTTTTTTTTTATTTTTTTATTATTATTTTTTTTTATAGTGAAGTTAGCAGAATCAGTAACTGGATGTAGACTCCATTTATGGAGTTGAACCAGTATAAATTCTTGGTGTCCATTGTTACTCGTTTAGTTTGAGTTTAGTGCTTTGTTATATAAGTTTGCACATTGAATCATTACAGTTACGATGTTATAAATGTAATTAATGATATATCCTAATTTGTAGTAATATTTTGGTGAGTATATAATTGTTTAAACACTTGCTTTAGTAACATGCTATAAACTAATGAAGAAAAAAGATTAAAAATGTAATTGTTATACACTTGAGTTAAGATTTTAGGGAAATTATGTGAAATACTAAAATAGATTTCTTTTAAATCTTTTGTAAAATAGACATTCAAAGGTCTAGCGAGCATTTTTTCATAAAAAGAAAAGGAAAAAAAAACGAGTCTAGTGAGCATATCTTTCACGGTCTATGGAGCATATCTTTCGTCGTCTAGCATGGTCGAGTTAGAAAAAGAGGTTTTTTTTTTCCCTTCTTAAACACACTATCAAAAGAGTCGACCTTTAGATTTAAAAACTGAAAAAATTTATATAGGGTTTTGTACGTAATATAAACCATATGAACCAGTATAATGAGTTAGATATTTTAATTATTTACCAAATTCAATGAGTGCAAAATTAATTTAATTAATACGTTAGGAGATCGACTTTGTAGAAGCGACAATACACAGTTAAAGTATAAGTTGAGAAAATTTGGATAAAATAAAAAAGATATAGCACACAAAAAATTTAACATATTTTACCCAATTTAGGTTACATCTACGGATAAGGTTGTGAAGAATTTTACTATGAATAGGAGATTATAACTCACTTCTTTCTAAATATAAAGAAAGAACAAAAGAACCTCTCTTTCTTGAAATGGTGTCTGCCTTTGTTGAATTGTCAATATTTCTCTCACATAAAAACTTTGATTTCAATCGTATCTTCACACTTGATAAATATATCGTTTCTTCGCTTGTAAATTCTTCATACTGCTTACGTATCTGCTAGATTATATGAGGATCTACACTATTAGAACTTATCAGTATTGATTAATTTAGTTAAAGCATCTACTAGGATCTCCTTAGTATGAATCTTTTCATGTCCACACTTCCATCTTCTACTACTTCTTGAACAAAGTGATATTGAACATCTATATGAATTGTCCTAGAATAAAAGACTAAATTCTTTGTAATGTGCAAGGCACTCTGACTGATACAAAACAGAGAAATCTTCTCTTGTTTATGCTCGAGCTCCTCCAATAACCTTTGAACCCAAATTGTCTCTTTGTAAGCTTGTGTAGCCACCATGTATTTTACTTCTGTTGTAGATAAAGAAATATCAATTTGCAGTTTTGAAACCTAGCTTACAACTTCTTTTGCAAGATGAACATATAACCTATATTAGATTTTGTTTATCGAGATCATCCGAAAAATTTGAATCAACGTATCTTCTAATAGTTAATTCTGATTCTTTGTAATATAATACAACATCTAAGGTTCTTAGAATCTTCTTCACAGTATTCCACCATTATCGACTAACCACTTCCACTATTTGTGTAATTTCTGGTCTTATGCATATTATAGTGAACATTAGGCTTCCTATTGCTGATGCATATGGTACTCAAGATATCTTCATCCTCTATGCTTCATTGCTAGGATACATCTCGGAGGATAACTTGAAATTAACAGAAAGTAGGGTAAAAATTGACTTACAATCTTACATATTGAAGCATCACAAGGTTTTCTTCAAATAATTCTTCCGAGAAAGCAAAATCTTCTTGTTACCTCTATCTCGGTGAATTTGCATCCCTTCCCAAATCCTTCATATCAAATTTTCTAGCTAAATGTGCCTTTAATTCTTAGACTCAATTTTTGTTGGGGTCTACTATTAACAAGTCATCTATGTATAACAATAAGATAATGAAGTCACTATCTTCATCAAATATTCTGAAGTAAGTACAATAGTCTAAACTGAGTTTGTTGTACTCAAAGCTTATGATGAAAAAGTTAAATTTCTTATACCAACATCTCAGTGCTTGTTTAAGACCATATGGAGATTTGCTCAATCTGCAAACTAAATTTTCCTTGTATATTTCAACAAAACTTTTTGGTTAGAGCATATAAATCTTTTCTTCAAGTTTTCTATAAAAAAAAAGTAGTTTTAACATGTAGCTGCTCTATATGTAGGTTAAATATAGCAACATTGCTGGAACCATTCTTATTGTTGTAAGTTAAACCACAGGTAAAAAAATCTTATTGAAGTCAATACTTTCTTTCTGAGCATATCTCTTTACCATCAATTTTACATGATACTGCTCCATTTAATCATTGCTATCTCGCTTGATCTTGTAGACCTATTTATTGCCAATGGCCTTTTTTCTTTGTGGTAGTGAAACAAGATCTTATGTCTTATCCTTGTGAAGGGTTTCAATCTCTTCTTAAATTATTATCATCCATAGGGATACATATGAGCTTTTGGTAGCCTCATAGAAAGTTGTTGGCTCTCCATCCTCTATTAGAAAGTAGTATAAAATGTTACTCTCAATGACATAATCTAAATGCCATATCGATAGTCTTCTCTCACGTGTTGACCGACATATTTCAGAAGCCTCTTCCTCGACTAGTTTTTTTACATCGTGCTCTGGTGCTACTTTAAAAGAATCTGAATCTTTAGTATTTTTTTCTACCTCAATTGTAGTAGTTTTTGGATTGCTATCGTTTTCCTTCTTTTTTAGTTTATTTTCTGCAAATATCATATCTCTGCTGATAACAACCTTATAGGCAGTGGTTCCCATAAGTGATATCCCTTAACTCTATCAACACATCCCAAACATACACATTTTCTAGACTTTGAATTCAGTTTTGTGATTTCTTTAGTATTGTACATTATGTATACAGGACTTCTAAATATATGTAAGCGATAATAATCAACTGGCTTACCAATTCACATTTCTATCACTGTCTTCAGATCAATCACTATTGACAGAGATCGATTGATCACATAACAGGCGGTTTTGACTGCTTTTGCCTAGAATGTCTTAGGCAGACTTGCAGCTCTCAACATTGGTCTTGTACTCTTTAATAAGGTTCTGTTCATCTGCTCTATTATTCCATTTTGCTGAGGAGTGTATACCATTGTAAACTACCTTTTGATACCTTCTTATTAACAAAGTTATCAAATTCAGCGCTTGTATATTCTCCTTCATTGTCTATCCTCAAACACTTGATCTTCATTTTAGATTCAAGCTCTACCCATACTTTGAATATTTTGAAGACTAAAAATACATCTGTCTTCCACTTGATAGGATACATCCAGCATTTCCTAAAGTAATCATGGATGAAAGATGCAAAATATCTAGCTTCTCCTAGGGACATCATCGGTGCTTACCAAATATCAGACTAAACCAAGTCTAGAACTTTTTTTACTTCTAGAACATGATATGCTAAACTTTAATATTTGTTGCTTGCTTATAACACAATGCTCAAAAAAGTGTAAAGATAACTTTGTGAGACTAGAAAGCAACCTCTATTCACAGAAAATCTTCAAGCCTAGTTCCAATATATGGCTGAGCTTACGATACTATATCATCATTGATTCTTCTCCAGAATTTGTTGAAGCAACTGATGCCTCATGTTGGTTGGAATATGAAACTATAAAATCACACACTCCTATACAAGTGCACATGGTCACAAGTAATACAGTTATGGAAGTAGAGTACCGAACCTATCGGGATTGATTTCTAATTCAAATGTTAAGTATCAAAATTATCTCAACTCAAACATTATCTAAACAAACAATATTTAGATTTTGAAGAAATAAAACCAAGGAAACTAAACTATCATGCAAAATAAATGAAAATAAGCAATAAGAAAAATGTCTAGATTTACTAATTCCCCATCCATAGTTTAAATGCATAATATCCTAATTCCCCTCTTACACTAATTAATCTACTAGAGTTATCAATCGAAAATTCAAATGTATTTATAAACTCTTTCTCAAGACATAAGTGAAAACATCTAGACAAGCTAATATGTTACTTCTAACATAAATTGACTAGATTCATTAAGTTTAGTTATTCTCATACAAAGATTGCATAAGTCACATAGGTATATTCCTATCCTATGCAAATTTACCCTAAACTAAGTAATCTTATATTGTTCTACCTACGTCCAAACCTAAATTCCTCTTCCCCAGTTCATAGAGATTTCACTCAATAATCTATTTAGTGATTAATTAAATAGAAGCAATAAGCATAAGGTAAAATAGATGACTCAATAATGGATTTAATTAATAAAATAGGAGAGAAATACACAAACAAAATATTCAAGGTTGGTTCACATAGTAAAACTAGACAAAGAAATATTTAGTTCATAATATAAATTGAGAAAAATAATATTTTCATACAATGAATTCAAGAAATACAAAATATCAAAGAGAAAAGAGTTTTAGAATTCCCCCACTTTGAAGAGCTTGAAAGGTATTAATGGAGATTGTCAATCTCCTCCTCTAAGGTTGGTTTTTGCTCTTTTGATTCCTCTCTCAAATATTTGCTCTCAATAATATCACTCTCTAAATATGAAAAATACAAAGAAAAACTCACAAGAAAATGAAAAAAAAAATGGTATGAATAAAGAATGGTATTGATGTCGTGGAGGAGATCAAGAAATGGAGGCGTAGAGTCTCTCTTTTTCTTCTTCTCTTTCCATGACTGCCTCCCTCTCTTTCTCTCTATTCCAAAATTCCTCTTTCAACCCCAAAGATAGGGTTTTAAAGAAGTGATTCATATAAACCTAAAGCAGGCTGAATCTAGACCCTTAGATAGTCAAAAAGTTGACTTCAGCCATCAATTATTAACTCAAGAATTAGGGGGTGGCACTATTTTTGGCACTGCGATACCAAAAATTCCTGAGACTTGGCATTGTAATGCCATTTTTTGGTGCTCTAGCACCACTTTTCTGCTAGTTTGGCATCTCGAGTTTCTAGGTATGCCATTTATTCGTTTTAGTTCCGATTTACCTCATTTTCATTGCATTACGACCGTATCGAATTCAACTTCGATCTTAATAGTTGAAAAACCCATTTGTGAGTAATAAATTTACATTAATTCATATTAAAAAACTTTGTTTTATTCTCCTATCAACATAAACAAACAAAACATCAAAACAATAAAATAAAATACTTGAAACAATTTAATATAAATAAGAATATAGCAAAACTTAAAGCAAATTAGTACTAGATAACTCCAATTTTATGGAGTGAACACCTCTGCTTCTATCAGTATATCTCCTTTAAGTATGTATAGATTCACTGCGATATCCTTCGCCTTTATTACTACAAGCATGCCCTTCATGGTCATCATGATCCCATTCTCGACACAAGTTTTGTAACTAAGATTATCTAATTATCCTAAAGACATTAGATTTTTCTTCAGGCCCTTCATATGTCATACCTCTTGAATAGTATGAAACCTATACGGATCCTCTAGAGATGGGTTTATAGTACTCTCTGTGATAAGTCATATGCCATGTTACGCCTGAATCCACTAACCAAACATTAGTGAGCTACCATGAAGCTGGTTCTGCTTCCTTGTACAGAATTTCTCCATCATCTGAAGTACTTGCCGTATTCTCCTGAGCATTTGATGACTCATGGTCCTTCTCTCTGGAATCTTCATTCTTTTTGAGTTGCCAACATTCTCTTTTGACGTGCCCTTTCTTGCCACAGTGATAGCACTTGACATTCTTCTTATTTCTTGACTTTAATCTATCATAACTCTCTCTGACTTCCACTAGGGACACGTTTCGTTGATCTTCCTCTCATTGTCAAAGCTTCTGCTTATTATGAACTTACCAATCTATCTTCCTTATTCTTATGCTAATTTTCTTCTTCAAGAACAACAACTGTAAAATCGTTGAAAACTAGAGTTGTGGCATTACTCATCACATTTATGATGAGATGATTATAAGAATTTGGTAAACTCTGAAGTAAAATTTCTGCACATTTATTATCCTCTATTTTATGCTTCATTACCATGAGCTAGGAAAATAGAGTGTCGAGAGTGTTGATGTAATCAGTCACCGTAGTTGATTCCGTCATTCGACGAGTGTAAAGCCTTCTCTTTAGGAAGAATTTGTTGTGAAGTGACTTTACTTGATACAACTTTGTCAGCGTATTCTATATTTTCTTGGTTGACTTTTTCTCTTCAATACTCGACAGAACTCCATTTGCTAGTGCCAGATGTAAGTTAGCAACAACATTGCCATCCATCTCGTCCCACCTTTTATCATCAGTAATCTCAGCAGACATTTCCCTAATTGCTAATAAGTAATTATTTTTTCTTTAGATTGCCTTTATCTTTATTTTCCACAGAGAAAAATTGCTCCCATTGAACTTTTCACTATCGAATTTCGCCGCTATTTTTGTTTACTACGATTTATTTACTTACTACTGTTTCATTGTATGTGAACAATATCGTATATATGAATAGTACCATGGTTCTGGCACCACTGTTAGGAGATCAGCTTTACAGAAGTAACAACACATAGCTAAAATATGAGTTTAGAAAATTTAGATAAAATAAAAAACATAAGGTACACAAAATATTTAACGTGGTTTACCCAATTTAAGTTACATCCACGAAGAAGGATGTGAAAAATTTTACTATGAAAAGGAGATTACTACTCACTTCTCTCTAATACAAGGAGAAAACAAAAGAATTTTTCTCTCTTGAAATAGGAGAAAAATACTCTCTAAACTATTTAGGAAAAAATATATTCACTAAAAAGAATTCCTAGGCTTGAATTCTCTCTTAGAAAGAAGAGGAGATGTTGAGAATAAGATATTTAGAAATGGGATAAGGATTGAGGAGGAGGAAGGGATATTTATAGGTGAGCCCCTTACCCTCCTCTGCTCCATTTTTTCGTTCTTTCTTTTTTTTATATGGTCAATATAATAGGGCAGCACCAAGGTGATTCAACAAAAGCGGTATCGGAATAGTGCCTGCCTTTGTTGACTTGTCAATAACATACTTCCCAGCTCCATGAGATTGGAGGCGTTTGGAAGCTAAGAAAGTGAGAGAAACTAAGTTGGAAAATTTGTGCTTTACTTGGACACAGTATAGAGGTGGATCTAGATACAGGGAGAGAGATAAATAATGGGAAGGGCAAAAGCAGAATAAGAAAAATCATATTAAAAAAATGATATAAATATTAAAGTTATTAAAATGAGATATTCATTGACATTATCTATCAAAAGAGGCTATGCTATGTTGTTTCCTATTATTTATAATATATTCTACGAACTTTAAAAGACAAAATAATGTCGGGCTTAAACTAAAGTCATAATTGCCAAACTTAAAAGGCCCAATAGCCATATTTAAACAGGAAATTGACTTGGGTATTCTTATTTTGTGACTAAATGACTTTTTTGCTATTTTTTTTTCATAATGACTTTTATAGTTTAAAATTATGACATTTTTAGTTCATTTTGGAGAGAGAAAACTTCTTGTTTCGAATCTACCCTTCTGCCAATTTATGTCTTTTAGATGAGTACAAGTATAGAGTTCCCCATTATTTTTAACTTTCGTGCAAATTTTCATCCTCTTCTTTTGTATTTTGTTTCTAAAGAAACCCATTTTCCATTTCTCCTTATCGTGCTTGCTCTCTCTCTCACTCATACACACACACACACACACACAATCTTTCTCTCATCTACTCCATCCACTATAGCTCCATTCTCCTCTACCCATCTCGCTTTGTGGTTTAGCTAGTATCATTGATAACTCTATGAAAATAGAGTTATCTTGTGTATTTTTAGTCATAGGATAGTTGCTTTAGAAGAATAAATTTTATAATTTAGGTGCCTTTCTTTACTTTATTTTAGTTTTTGGCGTCG
>JXTB01000075.1:18241-41614 GCA_002914805.1 Parasponia andersonii
GGTAATCAATCCCTGTGGAGACGATACTCACTCACTACTATATTACTTGTTTCGGCACGTGCACTTGCGTAGCTACTGTAAAAATCATACAACAATCATCTTTGATTTTGTCTCGCTCATCTCTCTCTTTCTCTCTCTTATGTTCTCATTTTAGTTTAGCTTGATTGTACGAAGAAGAAGGTAGGTGTTTGTTTTGAATTCAGTTACTTCTTCTTCCTCTTCTTCCCTTTTTTTTTTAATTAAATCTGGTCACTCTTATTCTGGGTTAGAAGTCAGTAGGTAATAATTATTTTAGATAAGATGATATGGATCTGTATGGTAGTTAATATTTTTCTAATCAGATCCATGTCAATATAATATAACCAAATTTGTATATGACTATATGTCACGAATTTTATGACACAGTGGCACAATATGTGTGAATTTGTTATTTATATTATGATTAAAAGATGTCAGAGTGTGTGTGACTATATGTCACAATATTTGTTACACCTTTTTTGAATATATTTTCCGTTGTTATAATGGTCTAATTTTTGTTATTGGCAGACCAAAGTTTGTTACTAGTAGTCATAATATTGTGACTGATGGTCTCTATTTATTTTACATCGTTATAAATATTGAGGGATCTTGTCACGTAATGTGTTAGGTACTTATTAATTCACGTTAAACTTTATTTTATTTTTTTGCAGACATAGGTATTATTATTATTTTCCTAAATAACAATGGTAATTTAGACCACAATAATATCTATCATGGGATGAAGACATTAGGTTTATTAGAAATTATGTATAGGGCTCTTGAGTTGAGACCTGAACATTATACTATAGAGATTAAATATTTTGTTGATGTGAGACTTGCTCTTATTAAGATTATTAGTGACCTTTCTATTAAAGTTTATATGGAGCTAAAGAAGAAGAAAAGTCATTTGGTTACAAAAGAAATATCACATAATTTGTTTAGTAATTATAGATTTGTGTTTTTAAATTTTTGTAGACAAGAGCAGTGTTGTTACTTTTCCGAATTACAATTAAGTGACAACTATAGTGTCTATTATGGGATGGAGCGTACAAGTATTTTGGTTACTAATGAAGTGACCTATGTCTATTTGTTAGAAATTATACTTGGCACTCTAGAGTTGAGATCTAAACACCATACAATAGAGATGAAATATATTATTGATGTGAGACTTTCTTCTATGAGGATAATAAATGACCGTTTCGTTAAAGTTTACATAGAGCTAAAAAGAATGAAGTTGACAAGACCAAGAATGCAATGATTCACCTTCGTAATAATTTTTGAGAGTCATAAAATTATGACACAGAGTCACACATATGTTTACAAATCGTGTTACCATCAACACATAAAAAAATTTTAACAGTCATAAAATTATGACACAGAGTCATACAGCTTTGATAGGGACTGGTACGTTTTTCAAATTAAAAAAGAAAAAAATAATTTGAAAAAAGAAGGTTACAAACCATTATTACTATCAATACACATAAAATTTCTGACAATCATAAAATTGTGATATAGTCACACAATTCTGATAGGAACTGATACATTTTTCAAATTAAAAAAAAATGAAAAAAGAAGAAAAAAATAGAACTCAAAAACTAGTCAAGTCAAGGGCATTTTAGTCTTTTTGTTATCTATAAAGTATTAGAAATGTCAATCTGAAAAAAGTGAACTACAAAAGTCATTTTGGGCTAAAATTAAACTATCCACGTCAATTTTCCTATTTAAACGCGCCTAAACGCTATAAAAAATGGACGATATTGCCATGACATCTATTGCCATCAACAAATGCCGTGGCAGTAAAGTCCACATACTGCCGTGACATGTTCCTGTCGTGACAATATGATATGGAGAAAATAGAACTACAACACGATACTAAAAAGTGGTACTGTTCTAGCTATTGTGACGACATAGTCGTGACAATAAATTTTTGCAATTATTTATTAAATATAAAAAATTAGTTAACTACCTATTGCCGCGACATATCCACAATAGATGTTATTTTAAAAAAATTAGTTAACTATCTATTGCCACGACATGTCGCGACAGTAGATTTTACTTTAAAAGAATTAGTTAACTTGTCATGGATATAGGTTTTTTTTTTAAAAAATTTATTAAGATGTTATTTAAAAAATTAATTAATCTAAAGTTAGGAATATGGCTTCTCCTTCTGCTCTTTTATGATGTTTTAGTTGTTCTTGTTCTTTACCTATTTTTATTTTTTTCTTAATTATTTTTTCTAAGATTTCATGGTACTTTACTTCTCTTATAATCGTTATGTTAGATGCTAAATAATGCAATAACCAATTTGGTCTTTAGAATATGGATTCATTACGTATAGAGATATTAGTCTTTTCTTTTTGGTTTAAATATTGGAATAATTATTAGTGTAAGTTTTGATTTTTTTTTTCTTTTTTTTCTTATGCTGCTGGAATTTCTGTTTGACGTGCTTTTTTTCTATTTTGCATTTTTATGAATCATTATTTAGATCAAATCTAAACTCAGTGAGAGTTTTCTTTCATTCTATATCAATATAAGATAGATATCAAAAAAAAAAAAGATTTCTGTTTTTTTAGAAAAATAACTAAACATTTTTTGTGGCTAAGGTAGGCCATATATATAGTGATATATTGTTGTATACATATTAGAATTTTTTCAATATAAAATAAGGTTTTTAAGACTGTCTATATATCCTAGTTGTATGTGATTTTTTTAAATCTATTTTCAATCATATTCGGGTATAAGACGACAAGAATCATGTTCAACGTACAAAATAATCATGTTATTTTAGAAATATTAGTTAACTACCATGTCGCAGAAATAGATGTTCTTTCAAAAAATTAATTAACTACCTATAGATGCTATTTGAAAACCTGCGGGCAATCTTCATCATTAAAAATAGAGCGAGCATAATTGGAACGATGAACTTTATGCAACTTCTCTAAAGTAGAGTATAGTTTTCATCAATTTAATCTAAAATTGGAAATATGGCTCTTCCTTATGCTCTTTTATGATGCTTCAGTTGTTCTTATTTTTTATCTATTTTTATTTTTTTATAACTTTTTATTTCTAAGATTTAATGATACTTTACTTCTCTTATAACTGTTATATTAACTGCTGAATAATGCAATAACTAATTTGGTCTTTAGAATATACATTCATTATGTATGGAGATATTAGTCTTTTCTTTTCTTCTTATTTTAAATATTTGAGTAATTATTAGTGTAAGTTTTGATTTTTTTTTTCTTTTTTGTGCTACTGGAGTTTTTGTTTATTGTGCCCTTTTTCTATTTTGCATTTTTATGAATCATTGTTTATACCAAATCCAAACTCAATAAGAGTTTTCTTTTATTCTATATTAATATAAGATGGATATCAAGAAAAGAGGAAGATTTCTTTTCTTTTTTTCAGAAAAAAAAACTAAACTTTTTTTGTGGTTAAGGTAGGCCATATATATAGTGATATACTGCTGTACATGGATTAGAATTTTTTCAATGTAAAATAAGGTTTTTAAGACCATATATATATATATATATATACATATCCTAGTTGTATGTTATTTTTTTTTTATCTATTTTCAATAAGATGAGAAATATATGGTAAGTACAAATTTTAATCTAATTTTGTGTTACTTTTATTATCTTTTCATAACTAATTATTTTTCTTCTCATTTGTAGGCTCGCTCTCAGACTAATACTAACAATTGGAAGAATATGAAATATCCCAGTTTGCATGGATCTTCCACCTTGGCACAAGGGAGAAAGAGAGAGGTACTATAAATTACTTCTTTTTATTAATCTTTAACTTACTTGTCTTTTATTTTCTTTAATTAACTGCTTCTTTCTTTTGTTAGGATTTTAGTATCATTGATGATTTCCAACGTAACATATCTCGAGGTCTACGAAGAAATGGGTTAACAAGGCAGCAGAGCTAGCATATATAAGTTTAACAAAAGTCTGTACATAATTTTAGATTCAATACTTTATTACATAAGTATTTTGTCGTTTAATAATTTTTTAATCTTTTAGACAAAGATGTCTGAGCTACGTGCTACTTGGATGGAGGCACATGCCACCTTATCTGATGGATTTAATGCAGAGAAAAATCATAAACAATCAGCACCACCTCGTATTAACGAGACCCTGATTATTGCTGAGACGCTCGGTATTTGTCGTGGCCACAGGACAGGAGTTGGTAGAGTGCTTAGAAGAGATATGATTATATCTAGTTCTACTCCTCATTTTCCATCCCATCAAACACCGCGTCCATCAACTCAAGAAAATGAGCAGTTACGCTCTGAGTTACAGGATACACACTCCGAATTACATGATACACGCTCTGAGTTGTAAGATACTCGAAGGCAATTAGGCGAGCTTCGAGCACTCGTGCTTTAGATCGTTCCTGCAACACGACCATCATCCTCTTCAAATCAGCCTGATAAGGACGAGCACTTAGACAATGTTTAGCTTTATGTTTACTACTATATTATACATTTTTGAACTAGTTACTACTATAATTTATTTTTATATGACATTGAATATTTATTAACATATTAATCAATGTTATTAATTTTTTTTACTATTTTAATATTATTTATAGTTAATTTAATTTGTTTTTTAAAGATCATAATTCCAAATAATTTGATTAATTAACCTTTTAATTTAAAAAATAAACATTCAATATTAAATTTTTTGTTAAAAACTATTAACCTCTTTTGCGACAATAATGTCGTAGTAATATGCAAACAGTTGTCGTAGCCATAGCAAATACTATTGTCGCGATAATTATCATTGCAATAGTAAAATCTATTGTTGGGATAACGGTCGTCATAATATCAAACTCTATTATTGCAATATTAGTCGTTGCAATAGCAAATACTATTGCCACGACAAATGTCATCGCAATACTGACATCTATTGCCGCAATAGCGGTCATTGGAATAACAAATGCTATTGCCACAACAAATTTCGTTGCAATAGCTATTTTCAAATATTTTTTAATTTTTAAAATTATAAAATATGTCATTACAATAATTGAGATTGTATTGCGATGAAAAGAAAATGTTATCGCAATAAGATATACAAGGAAATAGTAACGATATAATAGGCTATTGCAACGACATATGTCGTGACAATATCTGTTATTTTCTGTAGTAAAATTTGTAAAACTACTGTATAAAGGAAAGAATGTGACTTTGATATTCTCTCTAGACTCTTACAATTAAAAGAAATGCTACTGCAGACTGCAGTGGTGTGCTGCGTGTCTTTTCTCCTTCAATGAAGGGAATTTACTAATAGCTGCACTTTTTTCTTAATTTCTTAAATGACCAAATGTTCTTGCTCTATACTTGAGGTCTTTATGAAATTGTTAACATTGTGAAACTTACGTGTCCTCTAATCGACATGAAGTGCTAAAAACTTGAATCCAAGTTTGTTTGTTTTTTCTGTTTTTTTTTTTCTCTCGTTTCCTATTAATTTAGACTCTCTCTTTTTTTTTTTTTAAACTTATTATCTTATTGATATTCTTTTCCTGATTGCATTTTTCTTTTTACTAGTTTTGTTCGTTCATGTTAATTAGTATTGAAAATGTGACTACGGTTAAGAATGGGGATTATCACTGTTAGCTGCCTTGTTTTATTTCCAATGATTTCACAGCAAAAGTAATTAACAGAATATATTATTGATGACTTAAATTGTTACTAAAAAGTAAGAATGGGGATTCAAATACTGCAAACAAAAAATAGGACCTAAATAATATTATAGTAAAAAGTTGGGACTGCACGTGATATTTATCGTATTCAAAATTAGCCATATTTCCTTAACTTCTATCCTATTTTTTCGTATAACTCAAACGCTTAACCCATAATTATCATCATTACTCTACGTTATAATCTCACGACTAATTATTATGATTATTATTATTTAAAATGGGTTATCCGGATAGAAAAAGTAGACAGGGAAGAAACCCGTCATCGGACATAAAGGACCAATATTTTTAGTGTAACATAGAGGTGCCCCTCTTTTTGCTAAACGAAAGAAAATAAAAAAGCCATTTAAAAAAAAAAAAATTAAACGGCCAATTGATAATCCGATTCTGATCTATACATACATGATTCTATGAAGTTGTTCGGTGCATATTGATTGAAGAGTGGATATAAAGGTATATCGCTAACGGGAACTAATATTATTAATTTTTTTAAAAAAAAAAAGAGAAATGAAATTCATTGGATAGTTTATCAGTGAGTCCACAATGCTTACACAAATTAACCAAAACTAAACTATAAAGACTACTATTCAAAACGCCTTGAATACATATACAGTACTATAAGTTACAACTAATTACATATCGACTCATTTTGATTGAGTTCTCAATGAATTTTCAAATACAAAAAACGAAAGTAGATCATTTCAAAAAGGAAAGAACAGATTAATTCACATTAGTTCCAAAAAGTGAGAAAAGGTAAACTAGATACCATAAAGTATAAAGTATATAAACAACGATTATGTTTTGGAGATATGGTTGGTTGGAAAAGTACAAAGTGATAACTTAAGCTTGTTGGCCCCTAGTTAGTTGGCTTTGGTCACTTTCTCGCTGAGCGTCAGTTGTAAATTGAAGGTGGTTGTTGGCTTTTTTTAGACATAACTTGGGCTTGACATATCTTCTATCATTGATTGAGTCTAACTGTGTCTATAGATTAACCTTTATCATCTTATGCCTTTTTTGTTGATATGGATAAACTAATTAAGATTTGACCTTTAGTCTAGATAATTAATTATCAATATCCCGATAACAGTACAGATTCATCTGATTATTCTATATGTAAATGACTTGCTCAAACATATGTAGTGATATTTCACTAGACAAAATTATATGTTAGCCGCTAATAATATTCCGTTGTCGTTAATCTAGCTATTTCGTATAACAACCAGCCTAATCTTTTAAATTATCTTATCTAATTCGTTTGTCCCAAAAAAAACCAGTCTAAGTCTTTATCCTATAAATGTGATCAGTTAAACCAATAAAATATAAATGTTGTAGTACGATATATATATATATATATATATCTAGTTACCATAACCGATCGAGTAGGTGCTGACGCTGTCACATTTATATTACATTGTTACAATTTAAGTATCACAGCCAATGCACACCAAATATTTAAGTATCACAGCCAATGCACACCAAATATTTAAGTATCACAGCCAATGCACACCAAATCATGACGCTCTTTGTTTATGGAGCAATGCTCATAAAATTAACCAAATTAAGTTTCTATAATCGCCTCCTATGGTGTCCTTTTCTCTCTTTTCTTTCATGCTAAGCTAACTCACCTCTTTTTCTCACTATATAAACACTAGATATTCCTATAAATACATAACCAAATACTGCTACTACTGATCACAAACCAAGTGGGATACTTCACTTGTGCAATGGCCTCCGGTTCCAATATAACAAACTCCGTGGACACCAATGGTGGCCTCCCTGCCCGGCCGAGGACGTACACCAACCTCTACAAGTGGCCTGAACCCGACGGCGAATCAGTGAGGCTTCTGGGGCCCATAGCGAAAGCCGGGAGGGCGATGGAGCAGCCTAAGGTGGTGGACAGCGTGTCATGCAGGCAGGTGTTCTTGAGGAGCTACACGTTCTCAAGGAAAGAGAGCTTCTCCGAGAGGACCAAGAAGTGTTTTGGCCGAGTACTGATGCTCTTCCGCCGCAGGGCGAGAGTTGGGAGGGGAACTAGGAGGGCAAAGAGGGCGAAGGCGGCGGCGGCTAAGCGCAAAATGGCGGTGAAGAAGAGGGCGAAGGGGGCGTCTTGTGCCTCGCTAATGTTGTCCAATTTTCGTAGGTGGTTGTTATATATACCCCGCCTTGGTTGATAATGGAGACTTTTGATCATGACCAGTGTACCCTCATAAGCCTAATTCTCTCTCTTTTGTGCGTCACTTGTATTTTTTTATGTGATCGATTGGATAAAAAGAAAAAGGCAGTACAAGCATATAGATGTAAGTGTATATTGTTTTGATCGACTTATGTGTTTCAATTCACTCATTTTACATACTTTCATTGTGCTTCTTTGGAGTTTGGAGACGCATAATTAGGCAGAGTACCCAAATAAGGCAAGTTTGTTTTGATTATTATTATTATTATTATTATTTTTTAGGATAAGATACATTACTGGGACTCGAACACCGAACCACCAAGCCACTGTCTTCACAGATTTTTTTTTTTTCGGTCCAAAAAAATCAGTATATTCTATTCTTTGGGTACCCAAAAAATGCAATAAATTTATGAAGAGCGTAACATTCGTAATGGTTATTAGGTCATCATTACACTAATCTCTGAAGATCAGGCTAATGATAGGTGTGACTTGGGCGGGTCTAATTGAGGTGGAATCCCATGTCAGCTTCTGTATTTTCTATTGAATACCTTCTCTTCTTTGACTTTTGTGGTTAGTATAGAGGTGGCCAAGGTATCATGTGCAAAGGAGTAATCATTAAGAAAAGGAAACAATGATATGGGACCCGGTAGGAGTGTGTATATGAATCTTACAAACCAAGTTTTGTTGGGTTTAACTTCAATTCATCTACTAGTGCGAGTTTATTCCAGATAATATAGTAGCCTTTTTTTTTTTTGTGCTAAAAAAAAGTGAGCTTTCATGCAGAATTTTTAATTTCTTTTGAGAGAAAAACGTAACAAAAGCCACGGTCTGATTTAAAGTGTATCTAGCTGTTGAGAACAGAGATCAGAAATAAGTAAAATTACAGATCTGGCTGTCAGAGCAAAGTGATTCATCATTACCATTAACAAAAGTCTAATGGGCCAACTAATTGTTAGCAAGGCAACAGGCCTAGCTTATTTTGAGATGATTTCTGGGCAGTAAAGTAAGGGTGTATAAATCTACTATAAGCCGGTTTAGCGTTTAAGCTTGTCACCTGCGTGTCCTCCTTAGCCAATTAAAATTTCGGGGATTTGGACGCTAATTTCGGTTGACATGATGCTTTTAGGACCATTTTTCGGAATGATTTTTCTAAAATTATTCATTTTACTACTATGGAACGTAAATAAAATAACTAGTCATAATAAATATGACTAGGCCTAAAATTATCTCCATTCAAAGTGGTGACAAGAATATTCATTTGGGTAAAAACTCTTGGTGCAACCTCTTTATCCCAAGGTTGATATTCATATAACATGCAGCTACTTTCAACGTAACGTGGGCAATAAAAAGAATTATGATCACTAATTCTCAATTATAAATGTAAGTTAAAAAACCGATATTAGGGATGAACAGATTTCCGCTTAACTGCCACAACCGCTCAAATTAAATCACATCACGCGGTACGGTATATTTATTTTGTTTCGTGGTATGGTTTGGAGTCTAGTTTTTCTCTACCATCATGGTGTGGTGCGGAATATGGAATAAGATTTCTATTTTCACAATAAAATGCACCGCACCACTATACATGTACATCTAATTTATTATATAAATATATATATATATATATAAATTCACATGTATAATATACTAAAATCTAAAATCTAAATTTTTTTGGAATGAATTATGAATGAAATTTGAAGAATTTTGGAAAAAATCAAATAAATGAGGACTTACTAATAATTTAAGTTTCAACTTTATTATTTATTTCTCGAAAGTATGTTTAAATTTTTGAACTTTAGACATTTATTCTTTACTATATTTTGATTAGGTTGTAATGTTATGTCTTATTAAGATGGCAATAAAAAGAATCATGACCACTAATTCTCAAATATAAACATAAGTTAAAAAACAGATATTAGGAGTGAGCAGATTTCCGCTTAACCACAAAAACTACCCAAATCAACCACGGTATGGTGTGTTTATTTTGTTTCGTGATGTGATTTGGAGTCTAGTTTTTCTCTACCGCCGCAGTGTAGTGCGGAATATGGAATAAAATTTCTATTTTCGCAATAAAATGCATTGTATCACTATACATGCACATCTAATTTAATATATATATATACACACACATAAATTCACATGTCTAATATACTAAAATCTAAAATCTAAATTTTCTTGGAATAAATTGTGAATGAAACTTTAAGAATTTTGGATAAAATAAAAACAAATGAAGACTTACTAATAATTTAAGTTTCAATTTTGTTATTTGTTTCTCAAAAACATGTTTAAATTTTTAAACTTTAACCATTTATTATTTACTATATTTTGATTAAGTTGTAATGTTGTGTCTTATTAAGATGTTACTTAAACAAATATGAATATGTGAATGTGTAACTTTCTTAAATATTTTAAATTTGTGTTAATTTTTAAATAATTTTGTTGTTTGTTGCTCAAAAGGATGCTTAAATTTTTAAACTTTGGACATAAGCTTTATTATATTTTGATTAGATTGTAATATTGTATCTTGTTAAGATGTTTCTTAGACAAATATGAATATATGAATGTGTAATTTTCTTAAATATTTTAGATTTGTGTTAATTTTTAAATGATTTTATTTTAATAGTAATAGCTTTTTTAAGATTATTTGTTTAACTTGAGGCTCAATTCTGTTGAGACTCATATCAAAAGTCCAAACCGCATAATGTGGTGGTTTGGTGTGGTTAATAAATTCTTTTTAACCGCGATGGTTAAGATTTTTTTCTACCACACTTTGTGAGTTAGTTAAAAATTTAGATATTGAACGGCCCAATCCATCCCGCTCTCACCCCTAGCTGATATACAATTCTCGAGAAACTAAAGTAAGGCGTATATGTATCTAAACCACAACAACTAGTTGCACCAAACCTTTCAGAACATAAAATTAAAGAGAAAACTTGGACAATATCCTTGAGCAATATCAATACCAATCAGTGTCACACAAAATCTCACACAATAAATTTCAGTTTTCACAAAAGCTACCTCATAGTCAGTAATAATAGAAGACAAACATGTTAGCTAACAGTATTGTACTAGAACATTCTCATGAATTGGCCAAAACTCACTAGAGCCACCACCCCTTCTGTACAAAAGAGTACTCATGAGACCCTTTCACCTTAATTTTCAGAATTTCCATGAAAGATGTAGCAGACAAAACATTAGTAGTTGGATGAATAGCCATAGAATATGGGAGCAGTCTCTCTATTTCTCTCTCGAAACGTCTGTTGGCCAAAAAATCCGCATACATTACCAGGAAACAGTATTTTCATTGCAAAAGTAAATTTAACTTCATCAAACAGAGTAATTAGATCCCACATACTGAAGAAAAAAAGAAAGAAATGATATTATCTACTGTTGAGGTTGATCAGTGGACAAACCACAGAAGTGTTGTCAAATGAGAAGCTGAACCCTTGAGATAAGGACATATTTCCACTTTCCAGCAGTTACCTGCCTTCTGACTTGACCAGCTGGGAGAACACCCGGCTCATGGAAACACCTGAAAGATCATCCACACTGGACATTTCAGCAGCAGAAGCAGTTGTATCAAGGTTGCTGAAATTGTTAACTTGTGGCGAGAGCTCGGCAATCACATTGGTACTGTTTTCATCTGGATCACCATGAATGACTGCCTCTTGAAGTTGAAGGGCATACTCCAGATTCCACAATACATCTCCCATTGAAGGCCTGTCCACACCAAAGTCAGCCAAGCATTTCTCCGCAGTCTCCCCAAACTTCCTGAGAGAATCAGGCCTAATCTTTCCTGCAAGATTAGAATCTATGATTTGTTCTAGCTGCCCTTTCGTTTGCCATTTCATTGCCCATTCAGCTAAATTGACCATTTCCCTGGGAAGTGTTGGATCTATGACTGGTCTTGCACATATGACTTCAAACAAAACCACCCCAAATGAGTACACATCGGATTTTTCTGTTAGTTGCTGCCTTCTGAAATACTCAGGATCAAGGTACCCAAAACTCCCTTTCACTGCAGTACTCACATGGGTTTGATCAATTTCAGGCCCTGTTTTGGATAGCCCAAAATCAGCAACTTTGGACATGAGATTCTCATCAAGCAAAATATTTGCAGACTTCACATCACGGTGAATAACTGCTTTTGCATAGCCAGTGTGAAGGTAATGGAGTCCTCTAGCTGCACCAATGCATATTTCGAGCCTTTGCTTCCAACTTATGCTCGGAAGACCACAGCCATAGAGATGACTCTTGAGTGTCCCGTTCTCCATATATTCATAAATCAAGATCATCTCATTCTTCTCATCACAGTAGCCAATCAATGAAACAAGATGACGATGACGGAACTGAGAAAGCATCTCGATTTCAGTCTGGAACTCTGCAAGTCCTTGTTGGGACCTCGGATTTCCTCTCTTAACAGCCACTTTAGTGCCATCATTCAAAACTCCTCTGTAAACCTTCCCAAAACCACCAATCCCAATAACCCAACTCTCATCAAAACTGTTTGTAGCCTCTTGAACTGCAATAAAAGGAATGCGATACCCTTGGCTAGAAGCAATGCTAGTGGTTGTTCTAGTGGAATACTTGCTTCCCATGGTGTGAGAATTGCCGTTAATGGGTAAAGGAATCCATGTCTTAGAATGACCTTGTGCAGCCATTCTTTTCCTTCTTCTGCACAAGATAAATACAAGTAGAGCTAACACCATTACAACAAACGCCCCAATACTCACACCCACTACTGCTCTGACTTTCTTCTTTGAGCTTGAACCCGGAAGGACAAAGTCTGCAACACTGAGGCTGCCCATGGAATTGTTCATTTTCATGATCTCTAGCCCATTTAGAATAGCATTGGGGTCAACATCAGCTAAAGTTGAAGGTCCAATACTCACACGTAGCTTATTGCTAATGGCTGGGACTGTAACCCAATCCATATAAATTGCACTGGCTAGGAGATTAAATGATGCAGAAGTCAGATCAAAATCGGGAGCTACATTCCAAGAATCTACATACACATTGAAGTAGAGCGTGTTGGGGGCAGTACTCTCTACATCACAAAAGTGAAACCGGACCAAGTAACGAAATCCTGGATCCACATTGAACTCCCATGTCACATTATAATTGTTGTGTGGATCATTTGATGCGTTCATGGCGGTTGCAGTCCCATAGACTGTCTTTGGAGCAATATCAGAGGTTGCCCCACCTTGAGGGTACTTGACAGCGTCAATGTTCGAGACATTTTTGACACCATTCTTGGTTACCAGAAAACTCTGATCAGGAACCCACGTTCGCCAAAGGGTATCATTCTCAAACGACACCAATGGCCCACCCATGTTCACCCTGGCAACCGTTTCCAATGCCTGAAAGAACAATCCTTGGAAATTTTGCCTTGTATCAACGGTTCTAGCATCGTCGGCAATGAGCACATCAGGTATTGAAACAACTTCTATGGCATTCAAGAAGGCGAACGAATTTTCTAAAGGGGTGAAGGTGATAACAAGATTATCAGAGGTTACATTTAGAGAAAATTCTTTGACAGAAGCGCTGGAAGCACTGAATTTGCTTAGGAAGACATGACTTTCGGCCGAAACAGCAAATTTGGCAGAGCTCATATTGTAAGCGTTGAAAACAAATGGGAAAAAATAAAGACGGATCCAGATTCTACCATGCTTGTGAATAGAAAAAGAGTACTCCGAGGTCTCAGTAAAGATTCTTGCTGTTTGGTAGAGGGGAGAATCATCAGAGGACGTGATTGATTTCAAGTTGGTACTAGCAAGAACATCCTGAGGGGTTGAAAGAAACTTTGCACCAGACTTGTCAGAAACGAAAACACGGTCACCCACAGTAGTATCAGAGGATGATCCACAGTCTATAAGGTAATGGTCTTTGGGATCAAATCCAACACAAAGGCATACCAGACACAAAATTGACAAAACCCAGATGAGAAATTCAACCTTTCTATAGCCCATCATCAGAAAAACCTGGGAAATTCACAGAGAAAAAAAAAAGACGAGATTTTTTTTAAAACTCAGATGGTCTGAAACTCACAGCAAAAGCAATACAAATACTTACGTGTGTTCAATCAAAACACATCTAAAATCATAAACCCATCAATAAAATTGAACAAGGGAGAGAAAAAGAAGTCACCTTCGAGGAATTAACTCCGATATAGAGAGACCCAGATGAGAAAAACTTGGTTTAGGCTTTTAGGGGGTTGAACTCTGAAGACAAGTCTTATTGCAAATGGGAAGGTGAAGCAATCATTGGGAATAAATCTTTTGCACCCTTGACACAAGCTGTTATGAACTTGTTGACAACCCCAGAAACCAGATATCACAGGTTCATAGATTTTTTCCTTTATGCAACTTAATAATAAAAAAAACTATATAATAAAACACAACTAAAGGAAAATAGAGTCAAAGGGTGTTGGGGAATCTGGATGAATAATGAGGGAAGCCGGCTAAAGCTTTAGAGGGCTGACCTTGTTTGGCATAGAGTGAAAACCAAAATTGAAAATTCCCGTTTTTCTTAGTAGGACAACTCAAAGGAGCGCAGAATTATGGTTTTCTTTTTCTTTGATTCAAGGCGGTGGAGAAGCCATGACCAGTAACAGTGGACTCAGTTACTTTATCAGTTTCTAGTTGCATCTTGTGTCGGGTTTACTATACTGAAGAAACGAAGAGAAGGTAAAGGCTTCCCCGGCCGAATGTAATAGTAACAGGGGTTTATGGCACAAATGGCCCCGAACCATCGTGGCAATTTGGTCTACCAAGTTTCAACGCCTTTAGTCATTCTAATTTTAAATAATTTAGTTTTTGGATCGATTAAATTAAAATATTGTTAATTTTTTTTTGACTAAAAATATAATTATGAAGCATTTTCAAGCTTCTAAAATTATATTTTAAAAAAAATAAACCGATCAAAAAGATTCGAATAGAAAAAATAAATGCATTTTTCATATTTTTGTAGATTTTTCGATCTTCAATATCAAAAATTTTTAATTGTTAAAATTCCTGAGTTAAACTTTTAAATATATTTTTAGATACTATCACGTACTATTCAAATGTGTTTTTGGTAAAAGAATTTAACAGCAATTTAAATAAATTAAGGTCTAAATTAAAATAAATTAAAAAATTTAAAAACTTAATTGATACAATTAAAATTTTGAGGACCAAATTATCATAATTTGGATAGTTTAGTTATTATTTGTGCCATTAATCCTAATAATAGAGGGGAGTTATTGTTTTATTTTTAAATTTTTTTAAATATTTCTCCTTGAATTATGTTGACTTACTCTATATGCTCCTCTAAGTTGATATAAATTTCAATTTTGTCACCTAAATCATTAAAATTATTATTATGATAGACAAACAGACGAAAAATTATCATTCAGTAACCTCATATACACGTTTGTTGATCTAAGTTTCAAGTTACAGCTTAAATTATAAAATTGTTATTCTGGTAATAAATAGACGAAAAATTGCATGTTATTTTTCTAAATTTATTTTCAAATACTCCTTTGAGTTTTCAAAAAACACTCTAATGAATAATAACAACAGTCAGTTTTTTTTTTTTTTTTTTCTCTTGACCGAAGGATGATTTTAGTGGTTTTGGAAGGTACAAAATTTGAAATTGTTTTATATTTTTGGGGCTTATTAAGATATCCTACATAGTTTTGGCATAAAATAAAATAAATCATTTTTCAAGTATAATAATGTTGAGTGGGGTGGATGATGGAGGAAGGAAAAGAGCCCTGTGTTTACGGACAATTAGCACATGGACTCGTGGAGTTCGGTGACTCGTTTTCAGTATTCTAGCGTATAGTTGATGCAAAATACAAACTTTTCATAATATGTCGTTTTTCAAGATTGTATTTTGTAAATACTTATTTAAAAAAAAAATATTATTAGGCAAGAATTGTTGACACGTGTAGAGGAAATACGATATTATTCTTTCTCAAATGACGCTACTTGGTAGACACTAGAAGGTTTGGCTATAAATCTATTCAAAAAGTGACAATTTGCGAGACTGATTACATTTTCTTAATTACATTTTTCCTAATGAATTACTAATTGAATAAGGACTAATACTACTCATACCAAAAAAATTATATTATCTTATATATATGTAATTTACAATTACCAAGTGACGTGAAAAATAAATTACTATGTATTTGACTAATTAATTTGGTATAGTTTAGATCCTTTTTTTTGGGGGGGGGGGGGGAGAAAGAGTGTAGTTTAGACTTTAGAGCATAGAATATTATATTAGTCTTGACTGTATAATTTGGCCGAAAATAACGGCATTGAGTATAATTGAGATAATTGACTTAATTCCACGCTTACCTATCCTTTTTTCACTCATTGAATACGGACAGAGATACTGGATTAGTGGGAACAATTTCAAAATCAATCTAAAAGTCCAAAAGAGAAAAAATACATATCGAAACTGACGTCTCCATATTAGTCCACTATGAATTTGGTTGAGCCCGTAGATATTTTATTTATTAATTTTTCTCTTTTTTATGCCTGTGACTAATGATTTTTTTTTTGAAGGAAAAAATGCATTAAACTATATAAGAAGACCATTTAAAACACTACAAAATATACAAAAGAATAAAATCAACTCAACATAAGTTAGAGGGTGAAAAACCAATCCTACTAAAAAATAAGTCACTTTATTATCCGAACAAAGAATAAAATGACAAGTACTACAATTAGTATAATTAAATAAAGCGTTTACGTCGTAGAAAATATGAACATTCGAAATAAGTGACTAAGGATTTTACTTCATGTGACTAAAGATTCTTAATTCACTTCATGCTACTCTTTGTCTAGAGACAACTTTTAAAGTTGAACTTGAAAGATACGTAGGAAACCATAGATATGGATAATGAATTATGAATTGCCATTTTTACAATGTTATCAAATTTTTTAGTTATTTTCTAGTCATGCAAGGAATAAAATTTAAAAATGTAGAGTTGGCTTTTATAATGTATGGATAAGATTAGTGAATAAATTAGAGAGTGCAGAGCTCTTCAACATTATCCTTAGGGTGACAACTCTTGGTATGCTGTCATTCCCGCTACATCAATAAAAGTTCCATTAGTGATGTGTGTAACCATCCATAAACAAATAATAATAACAGTAATGAAATAAATAAATAAAACCCTTTGACTAGAGGGTTCAAGTTTTGTCCTTTTTGATTATTATGCTGCAGAGACAATTCACCGTAAGAAAGAAGAAGGATTTCATGTACCTTGCGGATATACAATATCATTCACATTATTATTATTATTTGAAATAACATTCACATTATTGGGTATACCACTTTTATCTTCAAAATTCATTTTTTTTTCACCTTTTTAATTTTTTTTTTTTTTTTTTACCTTTGGCTTGCTCTGAACCAATCTTTCTTTTGATGGGTCCTAGATCTTGATGGGATTTAGCTTTTCAGATCACCATTACTAGGTTGCCATGACTCATGAATAGCAAGTAAAATCAACCTATATTAAGATTCCCTTAATAATTCCAAATAATTTGACCTAAGATAGTCTCATAGTTCTTGATGTTTTGGGATTTTTTCTTTTCCTTAGCCAATAGGTTTTTAAAATTTTTAAGAGCGATAATGAGCTGGCTTTTGATATTCCCACAAGTCGAGATAACATGTGTGAAATCATGGGTTGACCGTTGACTTTGTAAGCTTGTACTTATGTGTGTATATGTATTGTATGTGTTGGATACTTTTACCTCGAAATAATAAATTCATTAACACATGTTAATGGTATTGCTTTATTATGCAGCACAAAGATATAAATGAAAGTCACAACTAATGAAAAAGCCTTAATAACAGTATTTAGCTTGTATTACAAGAGCAATGCTATGTATCATTAGTGGTGATTATTCAAATATTTTAACCACGTATATTCTCGTATGTCAACTAAAACCTACAAATAAATTACGTACTAAATTAAAGACATACACAATTTTATTTTGTGATTCTGGTTTGTCGAAAAACTAATAACGAAGACAATCACTATGGGTACGTAACATTGAAATATTTTTTCTCACGAAGAACTAATAAGGAGAAAGAAAGTTGCATTATTTTCAGCACTATCGAATTTTTCGTTTTGAAACTTTCACAAGAAAGAAAAGACAGAAAACCAACGAAAAAAAGAAAGAAAAAAGAGATTGCGTGTGGGGCAGACATTGTTAACATTTCTCTTTGAGAAGTAATGGAACTCTCTTTGGTTGGCACATGAAAACCTACCCTACATATGCGTTCCCCCGCCAAAATAAAAAAAAAGAAAACCTAACCTAACTATTTATTATAGATTAGGTAGTGTCTTGTCATATAATTAGCTCAATATATATTAAATGTGCGGCTATATGTACCCGTCGCACGATGAAATAGAGCACAAAAATGCTATAGCTAACATGGAGTGGGGAGGGCCCAAAGAAGTAGACACTACTAGACATTTAATATATTACCACAAAGAATAAATAATTGCGACCACGAAAAGATAGAACATGTTTTCCTAGCACAGTAATATATGCCCAAGCTGATCAGCCTCAAATCCAATAATCGATTCACACTTCCCATTTTTCTCCTGCATCTATATCACTGTTCAAAGGAGATCATGTTCTTCACAATTAATGGTGTTAATTATGAATAATTATTAATGCTCTATGTGTAAGTATAGTATAATATTATATATGAACACAAATATATAGATATATTTTTCTGCTTAAAATTAACTAATAAAGTATTGTAATTTTGCGACCAATTTTTCTCCTTAAAAAATTACAAGCATTTGGTGAAAAACATAGAGATGTAAGTCTGGGTGTGGAGCAGAGACCGTTTTATTATACTAATATAGCGTTGCGTCGAACTGTTTTGGCCTAATATTGTAAAATGTTTGTCCCAACCTCATATATTAGTGAGAAGTACACTGAGTTTTTTTTTTTTTTTTTTTTTCCCCTCTCTTGATAAAGTGTTAATGTATGTCATTTTTACTTTTTATACTCCTATGTTTGTTTGTTTTTTGTTTTGCTTTATTTTTCAATTGAATTCTTAGAGAAGAAGATGGCAAAAAACGAAGATATTACTATGCAAGACAATACAATGTATGAATGACGGAATAAATAAAATCGAAATCAAGAACATGAGCTAATCAAAAGAGGGGAAAAAAAAAATAGAAATCAAGAAATGCTTAAATTGGGCTTTCATTAAAATCCCAACTATTATATAACTGACCCTCGTGACTCACAACTCGTAACTTACGTAAGTTATAATATGATGAGTGAAACTAGGATGATAATTCTATCTTGATATACTTATGTTTTATCAATATAAACAAATTATTTTTAACATTTTTTTAATAAAAAAGTTAATGATATTTATTCATGGTAATTATAATAAAACAAAAAAACAAAAAAATAGTAGTGCCGTCAGCCCTGTACGAGATCCACCGTGAGTACGTCGGAAATAAGATAGATGATCATGAGGCTCACATTTGCATCTATGAAACTTTAAGTATTGAAAATCATACATGTACCCAAAAGCTAGTACTAATTCTAAACAAAGTCCTTTTTAGCAGGAATATGTTTGGGGAGGGAGGGGGGAGAACCAGAACAAACAGAAACCAGAATGTATGTTTTGATCACTATTATGCGTAATTTTTGGGAAACATGTCACGTTTCTTTTAGGGGTTAAGTTCCCATTGCCACGTTTCTTTCTCAACTACTCTAGTTTTTGTGTATATACATTAATTATTAGCTTACGTGTTTAATATGATTGTTTGTTTCACTTTCACATGTAAATTAAGGTAATAAAAATTTTCTTTCAAAATACATAATTACTTGTTTAAGACGACACTACCAATTCCCAACATAAATGTGAATTTTCCATATCTATACATAACTGTAAAGCATTACGATTGGTCTTTAATTAGTTGGCCTATCAACTTTTAATTTGTAATATGTACATAGGCCTATCAACTTTTAACTTGTAATATGTACATACATACATCTGTGAGTATTATATCAACGTGCATGCCATTAATCTGGATAAATGTACGGTGCTCATGATAACCAAAACTATATGCTCAAGTTAAGCCATAGTTTTAACAAATCAATGAACCAAATGTTTGACAAAATTGGGTTGGAGGGTATTACAATATTGTATATACAAGGGCTAGTAGAGTCAGAATTACGTCAACAGGTTTTTATACAGTTGGCAATGCTCCAGCTAGACAAAAATATTGCCAATGTATTTAATTTATTTGTTTTTATACAGTCTGGCCATGACTCGACTCACTTCAGGGAATCAATAAATAAATACAAGAGAAATACGTTTTTGATCTGATCGCTTTTAAAATTAAAAACACAAAACTGTAATGAATTTGTTTATAGAAAAAAAAAGCCGTATTTAATTTGGTGTCAGTTCATGTCTCATTTTCGGCTTATTTTATTTTATTATTATTATTTTTTTTCCCTTAGCGGCTTCTTTTCGTGTCAATTGTCTTTGTCGATTTTAATGTCACTCCACATGTCAAAATAAAGTGGGCTTTTCAGCCAAATGACCAACTTTAGGCTTAGAGTTTGCAAAATGACCGTTTTTCAAATATTGTTAAAATATAGCCGAATTTTAAAAATAATTTAAGAAATAACTATTTTTCATATTTAGTATATTAAAATATATTAATTTATTTTAAAAAAATTGATTTACTTTATAAAAAATTGATTTAATTTATAAAAAATATATCAATTAGAAAACAATTTATAAAAAATATATCAATTAGAAAACAATCATTTATCAAAATAAAATTTTTAAACAGTTATTTATTAAATACGTGTAAAAAGTGGGCATTTTCTAAATTGATCAAAAGAAAGGCCATTCTTATAAATACTAAAAAAATCCTTAAGATTTTGGGCTTCTTAGAAAAAGTTCAGTCCCAAAGTCCGAAAAATTGAAAAGTCCTTGATGGGTTGATTTTTTTTTTTGGAAAAATCTTGGATTAATATTTAGAAAATTATCATCTTTTAGAAGTTTGTTTTGAGACAAAGTTTATTAAAAAATTAGTATTTTTAAAAAGTACTTAAGATAACTAATTAACTTGACCAGTGGTTTGTAAACAATGATATTTTTATAAATATTTTCATTATTTATATTTTTCCAAATAGAACCAGAATTATTAAAAAGTTTTAAAATCCGAGATTTATTTATTTATTTTTTAAAATTTACTATATAAAATCAGATTTTCTCTAAGGTTTTCTCATTTTTGTCAGGCGTGGGAAGTAATTATAAGAAAAATTGTTGGAAATATGCTCACATAAAATTTAGAAACAGATGTTGGGCCAAACACCTAGGCCCTGTGTGATTGATGGGTGACAAAGTTCAAAGAGTTGTAAGATATATTTTGGACAGGAAATCAAACTGAGAGAGGGAAAAAACATTAGGGGAGTTGAAAAAATATTTAGTACGAAAATTGGGAAAGAAAGTACAATTCCTCTCTAGTTTTTTGGTAAATAGGAAATAAAAAAAATATTTTTACATTACTTTGGTTAGTATTAGAGGTCAAAAAAAAAAAAAGATAGAAAGTAATATTATTTTAAAATTACTTTTATCCTTATATTATGTTTTTCATTTTAGTAATTTAATAAGGCTAATTTAGTAAATTATAAATCTTATGACTTTGCCCTTCTTATGCTATGCAATTTGATGGGAGACAGTTTTTCACGGGCTCCACCATTTTTTTCTTTTCCTTTCCCTTATTTTCTAGGTCTTATAAAAAAATAACCAAAATTTGAGTCCATTTTAAGTAAATATCTATTCTTCAAATATTTAATAAAATGAGCGGCATATGAGCATATATACCACATATAAAAGGTTACGTACGTAATATAAAAATTTATATACTCAGTATATAAATTAAAATTGATCATTTAGCTGTAAAGAGAGAAAATTGGACATTTACTAAAATCCAGTGAAAAAAATGGACATCCACCACAATTTCTTCTCTCCCTATCAAATAAACACATTTGAAAATTGAAACTATATTTTTCAGTTGAAAATTGAAACTATATTTTTCACTAATTACTGGTATATATATACTATTGTTGAAAGATTATATAAGCTTCAATATACTCAATTACTAAGTATACAATCTCTAAACTGTATACTTTTCCACGTCACATGATCATTTACTAACTATTTTGTTTATTACTTTGTTCTCCACGTCACATGATCATTTACTAACTATTTTGTTTATTACTTTGTTCTTCTTTTGAGGACATTTAATAATTAATCTTTTAAATGTAAATAGGGTTAGTTGCAAAAAATACTTGAACTATACTATTTCAGCAACTTTAACCGTATTTTGGTGCAAAATTATATCCACATATGTAAGATTAGGGGTGAGCGTGGTGTGGGTTAAGTGGTATAATGTATAAATTCTTATTCAACCCTCAAAGTGCGGTAGAAAAAAATCTTAACTACTGCAGTTTAAGAAAACCTATTAACCGTACAAAACCATACCACTTTATATGGTTTATGTGATTTGGGCCCTCAATCTGGGCCTTGACAAAATTGGTCCGAATTAAGAAAATAATCTTCAAAAAATTATAACTATTAAAACAAAATCATTTAAAAATTAGTACAATATTCATGTAAGAAAATCACACTCATATATTCATAGAATCATATTTGTCTAAGCAACATCTTAATAAAACACAACATTACAACTTAATCGAAATAGAGTAAAGCACAAATATCTAAACGTTAAAAAATTTAAATATTCTTCCAAACAATACTACAACAAATAACGAAGAATAAAGTTAAAACTTGAATTATTATTAAGTCTTCATTCGTTTAACTCTCTCCAAGACTCTCTAAATTTCATTCACAACCATGCAAAAAAAAAAAAATATAACATAACTACATTGAAGATATATTAAATACATGATAATGATTTATTAAAAAATAATAGTACTTACCATTAAGATTAATCAATATTAACAACAATAATAGTTGATCCTCCTAGTGCATGACTTCTTAGTTTTTCTATAACAATATAAAAGGTATGTTAATAGAGCAATTAAAAAGTACGTTAATATTTCAGTTTTATAATAAATAAATAATAGAGTTAATTAAAACAACAATGACATTATTACCTGACTCCATGCCAATATGTGTTTTATATTCATCTAACTCAAGTTGAAGATCTAATGGAAGCGGAGTAGCATGTGTTGCAGATTTTACAATAGCTACACAAGTGCATGTGCCAAAATAAGTAATATAGTAGTGAGTGAGTATCGTCTCCACATGGATTGATTACCAAAATTATTTGTAAAATTTAAATGTCAAACAAGCTAGTTTAACGAATGAGAAATAAAGATTTGTAATAAAATAGCAACAATTTAAAGATGCAAGCAGAAAAGTAAATATTAAGCAGAAAATAATGAGATCTAATCAAGTGA
>JXTB01000075.1:50048-100377 GCA_002914805.1 Parasponia andersonii
CTTTCCTTCTAGGCTGCTGCCATTTAATCTCTGCAGGGCTTAAGACCAGATTTCAGTAATTCTAATAAAAATCAAGGGAAATAAGATAGATATTAACTAGGTTAGATCTTAAATATCAACAACGCCAAAAACTAAAATAAAATAAAGAAAGACACCTAAACTATAAAATTTATTCTTCTAAAGCAACTAACCTAAGACTAAAAACACACAAGATAACTCTATTTTCATAAAATTATCAGCATGCAATCAATTTTAAGAACAAATTAGTGCTTCCGCTATAGTTGGATTTAATGAACTCCTAAAGCTATCAAGAATCTAACCCCCAGCACTAAATGCTAACTCAGAAGCTATAGTTGAAACTGGGACTGCTAACACATCGTGTGCAAGTTGTGCTAACATACGATACTTAGAAGAATTCTTTTTCCACCAAGCCAATACATCAAAATCTTTAGTTTTTTGATCATCACAGGATTCTGCCAAGTACCTATCAAATTCATTCTTATTAGAAGAATTATAATCTTCACATTCAATGTCATATTCCTTATCAAATATGTTGCCTTCATCTTCATCATCAAAAGTATCCGCAATAGCCACACTTGATACCAAACTACGGTTAGTATCAAGTCCTTGTGCTTTAAGATTATTTCACAAATAGAACTTATACAACTTTATCAATGAATTTTTCACCATATTTGTTATTTTGTCAACCATTTTATCAGTACAAACTTTCTTAAAAATAAATAAGACATACTTCAATTTGTATCTTGAATCAAGTACAACAACCATATATAGCAATCTGTTTGTCTTCTCAATATTTCTCCAACATTTATCAAATTTCCTTTTCATATTTATAGCCATATTCTTTAAAATACAATCAGCCTCTACATCTTCACTCCACTTCAGTAGTCATCCATGCACATTAGTAATTTCATAAAAATATGTGTTTGAAGTGGCATACAAAGAGGCACTAAATTTCAAGGTAGTATCATAAAAAGTCTTGAGAAATTTTGTAAATACTTTCACATTTTCCTAGTCATTTGTTGTTGGCGGCCCTACTTTCCTTTTCCCATTATCATCTTCTAAAAAGTATCTTAAGTAAAATATATACTCATCCTCTATTAGTTTAAAAGCATTGACAAACTTTAATGCATGTTCTAACATTAGATAAGTAGAGTTCTATCTAGTAAGGACATCTAAGCAAATAGTACCTTTCTTATCTTTATTAGTATGAGCTACACATTTATTTAATCTTTACAATCTTGAAAGAGAATTTCTAACATACCTTACAGCATTTTGCACAACAACACTGGAATCATGAACTTTTTTCATTCCTTCATTCACAATCAAGTTTAGATGTGAGCACAACACTTGACATGTAAGAATTCACCATAGTATATGCTAGTTTTCCAAATTGATAGCCTCTTTTTCATGTATAACTCCATCATTAGAAGTAGTATTATCTACAATGATAGAAAATACCTTTTCCATGCCCCATTGTTGTAAGTATCGATCAATTGCTTTCCCAGTCATTTCACCCTTGTGATTAGGCATTTGACAAAAATTCAAAATTCTCTTTTGTAAAGTCCAGTCACCATCTATAAAGTGTGCAGTGAGAACCATGCAGCAAACATTTTGAATAGAGGCCCATGTGTTAGTAGTAAGACAAAGCTTTTGTGAATTATTAACCAACCAAGATTTCAATTTATTTTTCTCGTAAAAAAAAAGTTGCATAATATCTCTCGCAATTGTCTAGCGAGATGGAACCTAAAATCTAGGACATGCCACTCTACAAAAATGTTTAAATCCCTCTTGCTCCACAAATCAAAAGGATAACTCATCAAGAATAATCATCTTAGCACATGCAAGCTTACAATCTCTTTGACTAACCCCATTGCTATAAGATTGATACATGTACCCCCACCAGTGAATCATTCTTTTTCTAGAAACATAAAGTCTACTGTTTTTAATCCTGTATATTATATGGATATTTTTTACACTGCTTATTCAAATGATACCAGAGAGAGCTAATCCTATTTTTCTTTTTTCCAACTACATAATCTTTCTCACAATAGTTACAAAGGTATCTAGGATCAGTAGGATCACTCTCTCGAATAAATGAAAAATGATCCCACACTTCAGAGATTGGCTTAAAAGATCTCTTTTTTTTTTTTTTTTTTTAATACCTTTTTCAAGTGCTAGAGGTTTGGAAGTGCTTTATGGAGCTGGTTTATTTGAGCATGGCTCGGTTAAACTTGGTTTTGTCGAAGTTGGGGTGGTGGAATTGGGTTTTCACATACATCTTGGCTTCCTCCGGTGACACTTTCTTGTTCCATCTTAATTATCTAACAAATATTAAGATGAACATAATCAAAATCACAAATACAATGCCAAAAAAAAAAATCTCAAAAATGGTTAATGGAAGCACCTTTATTGTCGTAGATAGTGGTTTTAAACCTGACTAGAATAAGTGAAAGTGAGACTAAGGACTAAGTATTAAAGAGTTTCTATAAGAATAAAATATAGAGAAATTAGAAATATATTTTCTCATTTGAAAAGTGTTGTCTGTAACAGTGAGAGACTCAAACTCAAAGATGGAGTGCAATCATAAGTGGCTTAGAGACTAAGGAGGATGAGGTGAAAGAAAAACGATCGAACTTAGAAGTCAGATCTATTGTCAATAGTCAATTCTATAAATGTTAGGGTTTTTAATATTTCCCTTATGTACATGTATATTTTTATGTATTTTAAATTAATGACTGACAAAGCATAAAGTTAGTTAGTACACCAAAAAAGAAAACGTAAAGTTAGAATTTTAACATATTATATATGTAAAATTAAATATAAAAAATATTTTTTAAAATTAGATATATATGGTATATGCGGTGTAGTTTATTGCGGAAATAAAATTTTATTCCGCATTCTACCCCATACTGCAGTGATAGAGAAAAATTGAACCCTAAATCACATTATGAAAAAAAGCAATCACACTACACCACGTGGTATGGTTTAATTTGGACAGTTTGAGTAGTTAATTAGAAATCTGCTCACCCTTATGTAAAATTTATACAAAACTTCAAATATAAATTGAGTGATTTGTTAAGATTATTTTCAGTTATTTTTAATAGATTTTGCCAAAAATACTCTTTTAAATTCTAAACATTATATTTAAAAAATAATTTTAATTTGTAACTAATAATAATAACAAATATTTAAAAAAGAATGCAAGAACCTATATTTCTTATTATTTATTAATTTAATTACTAATATTTATTAAGCTTTAAATTTAAATTATACTTTGAATATAGATTTTGGTAAATGAACAGCCAAAGGAAGAAGTATGAACTGAAAGTGTAAAAAAGGTAGTTATCTATGCAATACTATTTTATCAACGGTGGGCTATATTTGCACCTTCAACTAGCGTAAAATACCTCGTCATTGTCAAATTATTTCTTCTAGTACAACTTTACCCATTTAAAAATTATAAAAGAAAATTTAAAATTAAAGAACCCCATTCCATGATTAAAATTAAAGAATTAGAACATTAGAAGACTAAAGATTTTGTAAAACTAATGAAGAATTGAATGAGCAAATATTTTCAGTTAATTGAGAAAATGCGATGATATGTTATTTTTTAAATCTTTTATTGCTTAGGAAAAAATCTTCCATTAGAACTAGAAAAATAAAGTAAATGAAGACGATATATATTAAAAAGCAGAAATTACTGTAAAACAAAACTCATAGCATAAATATAAAGGAATGTAAAAAGTTACGAAGTAAATTGAGAAAAACAAACTAGGCCAAAGGTTTTATAGTTGTTTTGATCTCCCAAGAGAGAAACCTTCCTCTAGGTGACAAAAGTAAATATATATATATATATATATATATGGATTGACAATCATGTATATATGATATTTATTTCATTGGCAACTCTATCTATATATATTTATTTCATTGGCAACTAGGTAGGTTTTTTTTTTTTTTTAACTTATGTGTAGGTATTTTTTTTAGCTATTAAATCATCATCTAATAATGATCCAACGACTATAATAGAGTGCATAAAAAGATGTACATCATTAATATATTTTTTTTCTCTTTTACTTTTTAATATAAAAAAATATGCATGATTTTTTTAGCCATTAGATCATTATTTAATGATAATCTGACGGTTATAATAGAGTATATGAAAAGATGTGTATCATTAATACTATTTATATATTTTATTTTTTACTATAAAAAAATATGCATAATAAATTTTCATTAGCCAAAACAATACCTATAGCAAAAAAAAAAAAACTATCAGATTAGTGCCCATATATATATATAAGTTTACAAAATGAGAAAGGATAAAAAATGATGAATGGAATGAACACACGGGTTCGTGAAGTTAAATTCATTGAAGAATGATTCATTGTTTGATAATAATTCACCATTTGGAATATTCCAGCTTCTATTAGGAAGTTTGCGTTACGAGAAGCATATTATGTGCAACCCAAATTAAAAAAAAAAACTCTTCAAAGCAAACAAAACTAAAGTAAAATAAAATAATGAGAGCAATAAACATGTGATGGGGTAATTATTCTAGTAGAAAACTTGTCAAAAAAAAGAGAAAAAGAACCAGTTAAAGAGATTAGAGAAGGGAGGAACCTTAAAGAAGAAGAAGAAGAAGGAGGAGAAGGATTAAAAAAAAAATTTTGGTTTGAAGATCATGTTGATAGAGGGGTGTATTTTATATTTTAGCCTTGTAATTTTTTAGATGTATTATTTTGTCCAATTTAGTCTTTTTATTATTAAATGGGATACGTTTATACAATTTAGGGTGCAGATATAATAACCTAAGAAAAATTATACCTGATTACTTTTTTTCTTAAGAAAAAAGAAAATTTATGCTATTTTATGTCTTTGAAGTATTAGTTCTTCAAATATTTGGCGCCTTCATCCACGACGTGAATATGGACCCCTCTTGAGCTTTGGCGAGTGCCCGGAAAATGATAACAACACCGCTCTCTTAGTCAAAATTGAAGGTGGTTGGACCCAAAAAAGAAAAAAGAATAGGAGTGACCAATGACCATGCAGTACATATCACAACCCAAATCTAAGGCCGTGACTTTTTGGTAATTTTGGATATAAATTTATATAAATAAATAAATTTATAAAATTCAAAGAAAATCAAATACTTAGATTTTCATTTTAGTCCTCACATCGTTAGGAATTCTGTATAAAAAAAAAGAGGTCATCTTTAATTTAGTTTATCAAGAAAGAAACACTAATTAGAATTCGAAAAAACATAGTTAAATTTTATAAAAGCTTGGTTTAATGAAATTTTTGTATTGATTAAATGCATTTCGTAAATCTTGAGTTAGAAAGTTTAAAAATCAATTTAGAGTCCATAAAAAATTAAAGTACTTAAAACTTTGAAAATATGCTCATCCGGAACTATAATGTCCCATTATATACCAAATCCTTAAATAGTAGTAAATATACTCTCATACATTCACTTAGTAGGAAAAACAAACTTGGTTAAATAGTTAGATATGAAGAAAGAGTAAGATAAAGAAAGGTACCAACTAAAGAGGAATAAGACCACGAGTGTAAGCTAAACGACTTGAATAGCTAACGAGACGACTAACTCGATTGAACAATCACCTGAAAGGAGGCAAAATAGGAAGGGTGAGCTCGAGAGCTCAGTAGAGAATCGATTACAAGTTTTTATATGTAAGGAAATATACTCACTTTAATGGTCCTACATGGTTAGTATTCCATTCAAAACAGTTCACAAAACACAAGTGGAAATCGTAGTCCAACAGTTCAAACATTTCTAACCATTGTAAAATATCCATCAAAACTAGTACATATCTATTCAAGTCAACATATAATCATGTATGTAATCATGATGTTCGAAGTATCCTAATAGATCACTCGTAAGTGCGAGCCACCTAAAGAAGCACTGTAAGTCCGATCACCCAATGTGGGGTATCGTAAGTCTGATCACTCGATGTAGGGCATCGTAAGTATGATCACCCAATGTAGGACATCGTAAATATGTGAATGTATAAAAATATTATATGAATGACAGAATAAGGATATACAATATTTCCACAAAATCTCAAAATAATCCATATAGTGTTTTTTAATCAAACAAAATTTAGTCTTCAAATCGTATCGGATTTTCTAAGAATTTTGGTATTATAACAGCCATTTTTTGATCAAATCCAAAAATCCAATTTCCTACAGAAAAAAATCCAAAACAATATATATGACAAGCTAACCAATGTGACGTGTCTCCCAGGTAATTTATATCTCAAATCAGATCAAAACATATATAAACATAATTTTTATAAATTATTTCACGAAATTCCATATTTATCAAAAATATGTGAAAATCAAAATTAAACCAATTTGAAGATCAAGTAATCGAATTCCTACCTCATTAGAATAGTGATTACTACGCTATTAGATACTTAAGGTATCAATTGGACGACCGTTCGGAGGGTTGGGAACTAATTCCATACCCTCGATCGCTCACTTGGGAAATATTGACCCCTCAATGAAGCTTCAAATCATTAACAGACCTCTTTACTGAATTTCTAATATCCAAAATAGCTAAGTTAGACATATAACTTGACTAATTCGGGTCTGGGCCGACACTGGACTGGTGGCATACAAAACTAGACAAAAACTAAGCTGTTACATATTGACTTTCATGCCGGTCACTAAATATGGTCAATATATATATATATATCAAACTTCACCATTTTCTGAGTACATTCCAAAAACGACAACAAAAACAAAATCTAACTGTCAGATTAAAAACTAAAATTCAAAACTTAAAACACCTAAAAATGACAACTTTCAAACTGGGCAAAATGAGATCATGAAATATATACCTTGATATTCTTTTCGACGATACAAACCCAACGAGCCTAAGGATGCGACCTGAAATGGTCGGAATCGTCGCCGGAAATCAAAACTCCCTGCGGCCAAAAACAGCATTTTCAGGCAATGTCGAGCTCGGTGATGATCGGGGATCGGTGGCATGGGCAGTAGGCTACGTGGGGGAGCTTCACTGATGGTTGGGAAAACCGAACAATGGTTGTGGCAGCGGCGACTCCTTCTTGCGTTCCTTTGGTCGAAAGAATAAGAGAGGGACGAGAAAGAGTCGGGAGAAGAGGGGGTGGACGAGAGAGAGAGAGAGAGAGAGAGAGAGAGAGAGAGAGAGAGAGAGAGAGAGCATATATATATATAATATTTAATTAATTTAATTTTTGTTTTTTTAAAAATCTGGTCGAATGACCATTTTACCCCTGTAAAAACTGGGATTTTACATTCTCTCCCTCCTTATTGGAATTTCATCTCGAAATTCAAGTACAAATCGAGAGTGCGAACAAGATCGTAAGAAATAGTTACTGGAAGTGTAGTGAACTATAGAATTTAAGGTTATTAGCCGAACACAAGTTAACGAAAGCATGTGAAATAGATTATCCTCACTTTGCATCAGAACCTCACGAACATACCAAACCTCACAATAGTATGGTATAAAGACATACACAAAGAGATACTGAATTATAAGATAGCTCAACAATAAGTACAAGAATCTCAACACCAATTGGTTGGAAACGATAACCTTAAGTATATGAGTGATGAAAAAATAATGATAACTATGGTTAGAAGTTGAGAACACATAACTCCGAACAATGATTGTAAGACACCAAACTAGAACAACAGACCAAATATCAGATATAAGAATATCGTTTCCTTAATCATACCAGATTAACAATCTCTTGGGACATACCCATTTGTCTGTAGTTAGAACCTGGACCTAGACAATCTCTGAGTCAATGACTCTAATAGAAGTCTCTTTACCAAGCACATGACACAACCGAATAGAGTTTAAAACGAAGAATAAGGATCCTTGTGTTACACCACACAAGATAAATGAGCTTAGAGAACAAATATGACAAAGAGAGCTCAATGGCTCACAATTATTTTCTGTTCTCTGATTAGAGCGAGGGATAATACCAAACACAAACCACTTCTATCAAAGACAAGACTAGAACACCCAAATAGGAAATCACTAATGTAAAGTACTAGTACAAACTTCAATCTCAAATGCAAGTATCCAAACATGAGAAATTTCAAAAGTATGTCAAATCTTTTATCCAGTGCAAAACCTCATTAAAGAAAACCAAAGCAATGCTAATTCAAAGACTCTACAAGTCTCTGATATAAAGAAAAACTCCATGGATGCAATGCAATATCCTGGAAATATGCATACGACAACCAAATTCCACACTTAACATCCCAGAAATAAGGCTCTAATAGGATAGCTTGTCTGGTACCATCCTTGAGTAACGCCTGTCTCCTATGCAACCTCACTTCATTTTTTTAAATAAAAAGAATTTTTGAAAATTTTTTTTTACTGTAAAAAGTGTTAGGGCGTAGGAATACTACACTAGTTCATAATTTGGTTTCTCTTTAGCCGAAGGTAAACCAAACCTAAACTTTGAGTACCCTTTCACAATATAGAGGTAGAGCCCAACGACTTTATGTAAAATCCATGAGTAGTCTCAGTCTAATTACTATTAGTCATATAACAATATCTATGCAATATATAATTTAAACAAAATAAAGAATTTAAATCCAACTCAATATCAATATTTAGAAAAAGTGCCATTCCATGAAAATATGAGGAAAATATCCAATAGTCCAAGCATCAATCTATAAAGTTGAGTTAAATATAATAACCATTTAGTAAAACAAACATGGAATGCATGTTAAAGATATTAGCATATCTTCTACAATCAACAAACGGATATTTATTATGTAAACTGCACTTTTTTGGTAAAATAACAAATGAGGCCATATTTAAATTACCATGGTCAATTTTTCTTTCAAAACTAATAAAACATTTGGGCCTCAATCCAAATCGTAACTAAATACTATGGAGTGTTTTTTTTCATATATAAAGGAAAATTGGGTGATTTAGAAAATATTAAAGTTTGAAACATTGTCAAAACATTTTCTCAAAGTGGGTAAAACAAACTCTAATTCTCACTTAATCGTTCAAAATAAATATTAGTAGTTAATGGAGATTTATACTAGACATAATAAACTAATTAATACATATGTAGGCTACATAAATTTGGAAGCTACAACCAAATTTTTAAGAAAGAAATCACACACTAACATGTACCACTCAAGACCTGTCAAACATAAAACCAATGCATATAACTCAATGCCCTTTATCGATTCAAAAATCAAATTCTCATTCTCCTTCCAAGTATTTCCCAATACTAGGGATGTTGGTCTAAACTAATTACATAATACCCATAGTCCGATGCAATTTTTGTTCACCCCGTAAGAAATCGAGCTAGCATGAATCATAGTGACTTAACAATCTAACAAATACCAAAGGAAAATATGTTAACCAACATGATAACCCTCATCAAGGAAAATTGTAGAAGAAACATGCAATTTGGACCATCAAGCGCACAAGCCTCACAAGATTTAAATCAAAATTTCCAACTCCAACATTTCACCAAACAAGGATTTTTATTACCCAAGCAGTCATATCAATTTTTTATTCTCCAAGCAATACATTATACAGAAAATCACAGGTATAAATCTTCAAACATATGCTTGAAGCTAAAGATTTTTCACCAAAATCATTTTCAATCTATACCAAAGTTTATCGAGTGATTAAACTTGTGAATATTTTTATCCAAACTTTTCTTTAAGTAACTTACATTCATTTTTCAAGCATACGTGTGAAAGTATTCGTTAAATCTCAAACTAAGTATCAAGTAGGGATTGGAAAATACTTAGTAATCTACTAAGCCTAAAGTTTAAAAAGAACTTGAAAAGCTTAATTTATGTATATACATTTACAAAAACAGATTACTTTAGTCTAGAGGTCCTTCAAATCTACATCACCTAATGTAAAATAAAATCTCACTAGTATATAAATAAATTGGTAATGTCACAAGGCTAAGTTTCAAAATAACATATTAGTTTTAAATAATATCCATTTAGAAAAGTGTACTGATTATTATTATTATTTTTTACCCAACTAGTGCTCAAGTTTAAAATGTTCATGATCTCTTTGAAAACAAACTTATCACTTTGGTTAAGTACAAGAGTTTACGCCATTTAAAATATTAATTGTCAACTTGACATTTCAAAAAGTTCCAAAACTAAATAACCCGGTTTTAAATCCAACCAAACTCTTAATAATTCAAGAATTCTCAACAAAGGAGCTATAATAACGTAACTTGATGAAACTAGAGAAATAAAACTATTATAGCTAAACAATATCTTAAATCACTAAACTAATCACTTAGTCAATGGGCATGCTATGTAAAATATACTACCAATATAATCATTCAAATGTAGGACTAAATCACGATGCATCCAAATCAAGTGATCACGAAGATGTCAATCCCAAGAAAGCAACATCTCAGTCTAATAAGCACCAATAAAGTCAAGCCACATCAGTGAAGTGTAAACACTAAACGAGTGTATCACAAGCAAAAATCCCCAAGAAAATACTACAAACAAAAGCGACCACAAAACTCGAGAGACAACATATAGATAATCCATAAGAATAGATGGATGTGTACAATAATGTACATATATTCGAAACGAAGGATTACGCTAAGAGCGGAAACAAATAGTCTCATATCAACCTGACACATCCGAGACTAAATTTCTTGGGAAATCACCATCCCAAAGACACCAAAATTTCACCTTGAAGAGATTTAAGAGAGAACTTGGAAGGAATAAGAGCAAAAGTAACTTATCTCACCAGTTCCTAAGTAATGTATGAGGTATTTGTCAAAACTATTTCCAAAATATTTTTAAAACTAAAATTTAACACAAGCATGATCCCAAACGGATCTGAAGCCATTCTCTGCCGTGATTTTTTGGTAATTTTGGGTATAAATTTATATAAATAAATAAATTTACAAAATTCAGAGAAAATCAATTAGATTTTCATTTTAGTCCTCACATTGTTGGGAATTCTGTATATATAAAAAAGAGTTCATCTTTAATTTAGTTTATCAAGAAAGAAACACCAATTAGAATTCGAGAAAACATAGTTAAATTTTATAAAAGCTTAGTTTAATGAAATTTTTGTATTGATTAAATACATTTCGTAAATCTTGAGTCAGAAAGTCTAAAAATCAATTTATAGAGTCCATAAAAAATCTAAGTACTTAAAACTTTGAAAATATGCTCCTCCGGAACTATAGTATCCCATTATATACCAAATCCTCAAATAGTAGTAAATATACTCTCATACATTCACATAGTAGGAAAAACAAACTTGGCTAAACAGTTAGATATGAAAAAATAGTAAGATAAAGAAAGATACCAACTAAAGAGGAATAAGATCACGAGCGTAAGTCAAACGACTTGACTAGCTAACGAGGCGAATAACTTGATTGAACAATCACCTGAAAGGAGGCAAACTAGGAAGGGTGAGCTCGAGAGTTCAGTAGAGAATCGATTACAAGTTTTTATATGTAAGAAAATATACTCACATTGAAGGTCCTGCATGATTAGTATTCCATTCAAAACAGTTCACAAAACTCAAGTCGAAATCATAGTCCAACAGTTCAAACATTCCTAACCATTGTAAAACATCCATCAAAACTAGTACATATCTATTCAAGCCAACATATAACCATGTATGCAATCATGATGTCCGAAGTGTCCTAGTAGATCACTTGTAAGTCCGAGCTACCTAAAGAGGCGCCGTAAGTCCGATCACCTGATGTGAGGCATCGTAAGTTCGATCACCTAATATAAGGCATCATAAATGTGTGAATGTATGCAAATGTTATGTGAATGACAGAATAAAGATATATAACATTTCCACAAAATATCAAAATAATTCATGCAGTGTTCTTTAATCAAACAAAATTTAGTCCTCAAATCGTATTGGATTTTCTAAGAATTTTGGCATTATAATAGCTATTTTTGATCAAACCCAAAAATCTAATTTCCTGCAGAAAACAATCCAAAACAATATATGTGACACGCTAACCAGTGTGACGTGTCCCTTAGGCAATTTATATCTCAAATCAGATAAAAAAGATATAAACCTAATTTTTATAAATCATTTCACGAAATTCTATATTTATCAAAAATATGTGAAAATCAAAATTAAACCAATTTAAAGATTAAGTAATCGAATTCTTACCTCATTAGAATAGTGATACCATGCTTTTAGATGGTCAAGGTATCGACTAGATGGTCGTTTGGAGGATCGAGAACCAATTACACGCCTTTGATCGCTTACTTGGAAAACATTGATCTCTCAATGAAGTTTCGAATCAATGAATCGCTCACTTGGGAAGACCGAACAATGGCTGTGACGGCAGCGGCTTCTCCATGCGTTCCTTCGGTTGAGAGAACAAGAGAGGGACGAGAGAAAGTCCGAAGAGGAGCGGGGTGGACGAGAGTGAGAGAAAGCATATATATATAATATTTAATTAATTCAATTTTTCTTGGTCAAATGACTGTTTACCCCGATAAAACTGGGATTCTACAGTACATACTTGCTGTTCCACATTATCTTACCTTGATAAAGCTCTAGTTACGTACCCACCAGAAAATTGTACCTTATATGATTCATTCTGTGTACTTAAACCGATTACGGGAGCTTTATGAATTACGATTTTCGGCATTGGTATATGAGCTTCCCCCAGTAGGTATTCTCTTACTCTGATTGGTCTGTTATTGACACAACTTTATAAAACATAAGTTAGAAATGGAATTTGATCCGTACTTTTATTCCGCATACAAACTCTCGAAAGTTGAAACGATATTTTATAATTTGCAGTCTCTCTTTCAGATAAGCTTTGAGTTTCAACGCTGGTATATGGCAACATCTCTCTCTCTCTTTTATATGCTTTAAAATTTTATTTTGTGCAGGAATGTGAGCGTAACAGATGTTTTCCCTTCTGAAATAAAATCTTTTGGTCTAAACTTTGTGTACAGTTTTTTTTTTTTTTTGGTTTTTTTCTTCTGAGTCTCTCTAACTTGTGTATCTGAAGAATAACGGAGTGGATTTATATATCTTATTAAAATTAGATATTAAAATTTTTGGAAGAAAGAAACTCTGTTATTATGGTTAGTGTTTCTTTAATTAGGATTAGATACGGTACTGAGCATTCAATAGCCACTTAAATCTCACCTGGACTTTAGGCAATCTAGGAAGTCTATTTTTTCAAGTCAAAGTGAAATATATTACATGTTTGCCGATAATGATAAGTAATGTCTTCCTTTCTTTCTCCGTTAAGTGACCTTGAAAATTGCCTTTATTATTATAAAGTCATGTAATCTGAGTTTTTCTGCGTTGGTACCGGGTGTGAATGGTTTCTATATAATTACACTACAAAAAATAAGTCTTTTACCGACGCCTCGGCAACAATTCGTTGGGAAGAATACCTTTTATCGACGCTTTAATAATAAGCACATTGGTATAGGATGAGTCAAAAAGATTGGGTTTGGAGAGGATTTCCCACTTGGTGTCAGTATAGAGTTGGCCAGAAAATACGCACATAATTTTGATCCTATGCTAATGAGTCTTTAACTTTCCGTCAGGAAAGGGTAGAAATTTAGCAGATTAATTTTGCGAAAAAATTAAGCGGTAAATCTTATGGCACCTATATTTTGAGAATTATTTTAAAAAAATTTTGCAGACATAATAACGTGTCGGCATAAGATTCTGTTTGAATTTATTTTATTTAATACTCGTGCTTTAACGAAACAACGTCATTTAGGTCATTCTAGAAAATTCTTACGTCCAATGCCGACACATTTTAAACGTGTTTGGATGGAGTTAATTGATAAAAACCCTACTTTTTTTTCCTATCTTTTAGCTTTCTCATTTTATTTTACTTGTTCACCACTGTCTCTCTCTTCTTCTCTCTTCCTCAACTCCGGTGGCTCTCCCTTCCCCCTCTCTGATTTAAATCTAGAACTTTTCCAACGCATTATATACATTCTATCGAGAAACGTTTGACCAAATTTTGAATTTTTGTCCATATTTTCCTGACGCCACATTGTTTGAGATGCCTAGAGTACATCAGCATAGGACACCTTTGCCGTCGTAGTGTGCTATTGCGTTGGCAATTTGCCTTTGTTGATGCTTGTTACCGACGAATTTTTTGGATCGGTAAAAGTCTTCTGATTTTTGCCAATGCTTTTTGTGGGGCCTATTCCTAGATCACGTAGCACGTGAACGATTAAACAGAAAGGGGTACGCCAACCCATGCGTGTCCAGAGTAACAATTTAAAAGCTATCCGAGTCGCACGTGATACCGCGTGGGCCCATGGGCTGTCCGAGGCCAGGGCCGAATCTATCCCAGACTCTGGACAGTTCAGCTCAATCCAGTTCTTGCCTCGACAGCTGGGGATCAGAAGCCTCGAGAGTCTTCTGTTAGAAGACCGTGGGAGGCAACGCACTGCTTCAGACCCAGACAGGGCATTTAATACGATCCAAGCATGGTATTTAATGCGATCCTGGGTAGGTGCGCACATTGGGCAAACCGTCCTGACAGAATGACGGTTTATCAAAGTCTCGCCCCCAGCAGGCTCGAGTCATAGGGGACGGCGAAAAGCAAGCTACGACGATGCAAGAGAAATTACGGTAATTACGGCCCGTGATCTCTGGAGTAAGTCATGATGAGAATATGTACTCGATCCTGTGATTGAGAGCCAGAAAAGCTCCTAGTTCCAGGATTATATATAGGAGCCTTGCTTCCCCCTCAAAGGGAAGAGATTGAGATAGACATATACAGAGAAAAACTTAATCTTTGCTACTCAGCTTCAAGGATAAACAACTGACTTAAGCATCAGAGAGTATTTGCAAGTGGCCACCCCCGCCTCTCCGACCCGACCTGAAGTCAAAAGCACTCTGGGATAGCAAAGATACGTAGACAGTTGGTAGATTCAACGTCAGCAGTTCAAAGACATATGGACAGCTGGTAAGAATCATAGCAACAGTTTGGCGCCATCTGTGGGAAACTCGTTGAGCGCGAGAGAAACAGTAAGAGTCTTACGATCGTGCTCTCCCTAAACAAAAAGACCATACGATATCGGATGGCATTTTCAAGAATGACAACAAGAAGCACACGTCCCGATGCTGAAGAAAGTCCCCGAGACATGCAACCTGCTCCACACCTCTTCGGGATGGATCACGTCCCTTCAACTTGGATCCTCTACACTGATGGATCCCCAAACACCTCGGGGTCAGGTATCGGAATAGTCCTGTAGACCCCAATGGGTCTTAGGGTAGAGAAAGCTTTGAGGCTCAGTTTCCAGGCAATGAACAACAAGACAGAGTACGAGGCACTGCTGCAAGGGCTTAAGCTGGCTCTGCACTTCAGAGTAGAGAGCATCGCAGTAAAGACTGACTTGCAGCTGATCATGGGTCAGGTCAGAGGAGACTTCGAAGTAAAAGAGCCGAGATTACACAGGTACTTCTCCAGGGTAACGGGGGCGAAAGCCCGCTTTAGCAATTTCAATATCGAACAAATACCCAGGGATATAAAAAAAAGGCCGATGAGCTAGCTAAAAGCGCGTCGATTGGGGGGACGACTGGACACGTGGAGATTCTGCTAGATGGCGAAAACATGAGAAACCCTTTGGAGACCCCCGCACGCCACATGTTTGCAACTGACTTTGAAGACGAGGGATGGATGAGACCCATCACCCAATACCTGGCATTGGGAAACTTGCCTGCAGACCCCCAAGAAGCGAGGTCGATCAGACTGAAGGCTGCCAGATACTCGATGGTGGGGGGCCGGCTGTATAGGAGATCAATGATGGGACCAATGTTGAGGTGTGTAGGTCGCGTCGAGGAGCAGAAGCTGATGGAGGAAATCCATGAGGGAGCGTGTGGCAACCACCCTGGCAGGCGTAGCCTCGTCCACGAAGCCTCACAGCTGGATACTTCTGGCCATACATGATGACCGAGGTAGCCCAGTTTGTCAAGAAATGTGATAAGTGCCAAAGGTTTGCCCCCATGAAGCGCTAACCTGCGGAGGAACTCCATTCGAACATAACTCCCTAGCCCTTCACTAAATAGGGCCTGGACATCGTTGGAGAGGTCCCCAAAAGTCCAAGGGTAAGAAGGTACATCTTGCTAGCCACTGATTATTTCACCAAATGGATAGAAGCTGAAGCCTACACGACCATTAATAAGGCAGACACAATTAACTTCATTTGGAAAAACATAATCTGCCGATACGGAATCCCGAAAGAGATACACATTGATCACAGCACGTAGTTCCAGAATGCTAAGCTTAGGGAGTTGTGTGAGTTGTATTATATAAAGCTCAGCTTCTCATCCGTAAACTACTCTCAGAGGAATGGCCAGGCGTAACGAACAAGGACATATTGAGCAATGTTAAAAAGAACTTTCAGGAGGCTAAAGGAAGGTAGTTAGAAGAGCTACTGGCCATTGTGTGGGCCCACCGAACTACAAGCAGAGATCAATGAGAAGAACACCATTCGCCATGGTCTACGAGTCGGAGGCTGTGATCCAGACCGAGATTGGCCTCCCGACACTTCGCTCTAAAGTGGTAAGAGATGCCTCACTGAACGAGCAGCGGCTAAGCCGTAACACAGACCTCCTAGAAGAAACAAGGAACATGGCCCTGGTCCATCTGGCCTCATACCACAAGTAGGCCAGGTCCTACTACACAAAGAAGGTTAGCACTCGTCCATTTAACACTGGGGATCGGGTCTTGAAGGCCAGAATAGGAAATTCATCGAAGCTAGACTCCAACTGGATCAAGCCCTACGAGGTGATCAAGGTGCTTGACAATGGTGCATATATCCTGAAAGAACTCAAGACTGAGAAGAGCCTACCAAACACATGGAACTCCCAGCACTTGAAAAAGTATCACGTGTGAGATGCACATAAATGCTGTGAGATACATGTAAATGCTTGTATTATTGAACAACAAAACAGGTCAAGGCTTCTGCTACATAGATTTATCCTTTGGATTGCTATGAAAAAGGGGTCTGTCTCTACTGCCAGACCCCACGAACTATTCGCTCATCAAAAATCATACTGCGGGGATCACATCACTTGCCAACAACCCGAGAAAATGTACGAAGAGGAAAGAGCGGCACAATCAAAAACTTGCTAGCAGATCTTGTCAAGAATTGTACTACCGGGATCACGTCGCTCGTCGACGACCTGAGAAACTGTACGAAGAGGAAAGAGTTGTGCAATAAAATACTTGCCAGTAGACCTCATCAAAAATCGTACTGTGGGAATCATGTCGCTCGCCGACGACCCGAGAAAACGTACGAAGAGGAAAGAGCTACGCAACCAAAAACTTGCCAGCAGACCTCATCAAAAATCGTACTGCGGGGATCACATCGCTCTTTGATGACTCAAGAAAATGTACGAAGAGGAAAGAGCTGCGCAATAAAATACTTGCCAGCAGACCTCATCAAAAATCGTACTGCGGGGATCACGTTGCTCGTCGCCGACCCGAGAAAACATACGAAAAGGAAAAAGCTGCGCAATAAAATGCTTGCCAGTAGACCTCATCAAAAATCGTACTGCGGGGATCACGTCGCTCGCCGATGGCCCAAGAAAGCGTACGAAGAGGAAAGAGCTGCGTAATAAAATGCTTGCCAGCAGACCTCATCAAAAATCATACTATAGGGATCACGTCACTCGCCGATGACCCGAGAAAACATACGAAGAGGAAAGAGCTACATAATAAAATACTTGTCGGTAGACCTCATAAAAAATCGTACTACGGGGATCACGTCGTTCGCTAACGTCCCGAGAAAACGTACGAAAAGGAAAGAGCTGTGCAACCAAAAACTTGCCAGCAGACCTAAAAATCAATCTTACTATGGGAATCACATCGTGCAATAAAATGCTCGCCGATGGTCCGAGAAAATGTACGAAGAGGAATGAGCTACACAGCCAAAACTTACCAGCCAGCCTCATCAAGAATCGTACTACGGGGATCACATCGCTCGCCGACGACCCGAGGGTTTCTGCTACACGGGCTTATGCTTTGGATTGCTATGAAAAAAGGTCTGCCCCTAGTGCCAGACCTACGAACTACTCGCACAAATAAAGATCGTACTATGGGAATCACATCGTGCAATAAAACGTTTGCCGATGGCCTGAGAAATGTACGAAGAGAACTAAGTTGTGCAACCAAAAACTTGCCAGCAGACCTCAAAAATGATCGTACTATGGGAATCACATCGTGCAATAAAATGCTTGCTGATGGCCCGAGAAAACGTATGAAGAGGAATGAGCTGTGCAACCAAAAACTTGCCAGCAGACCTTAAAAACGATCATACTATGGGGATCACATCGTGCAATAAAACGCTTGTCGATGGCCTAAGAAAACATACGAAGAGGAATGAGCTGTGCAACTAAAAACTTGCCAGCAGTCCTTGAAAACAATCGTACTATGGGAATCACATCGTGCAATAAAATGCTCGCCGATGGCCTGAGAAAATGTACGAAGAGGAATGAGCTGCGCAACCAAAACTTGCCAGCTGTCCTTATCAAGAATCATACTACAGAGATCACGTCGCTCGCCGACGACCCGAGAGGATGTACGGAGGGTGATAGGCCCCGCGACGAAAACTTGCCATTAGCCCTCAAGGAGTACCTGCAGGACGGGAAAAAATTAGGTGATAAGACCCTTCCCGAAGAACACCTTAGCTGCGCACGAGCCAAAGGCAAGTGGGGCCAGGGTCTACATGTTAAAAGCAGACCCTCCCCAGAGAGAACCTTAGCTGCATGCGAGCCAAAGGCAAGTGGGGCCAGGGTCTACCCATTGGAAGTAGACCCTCCCCAGGGAGCACCTTAGCTGTGTGTAAGCCAAAAGAAAGCGGGGTCAGGGTCTACCCATTGGAAGCAGACTCTCCCTAGAGAGCACCTTTGCTGCGCGCAAGCCAAAGGCAAGTAGGGCTATGGTCTACACATTAGAAGTGGACCCTCCCCAGAGAGCACCTTAGTTGCGCATGAGTCAAAGGCAAATAGGGCCATGGTCTACCCGTTAGAAGTAGGCTAATATAAGACCAAGCATGAAGATAAAAATTAAAACCAAATTCTGTTTATTATTGACTAAAATACAAAATACGTAGCTGACAAGGATACTGACCCGGAGGCTCTATTGGTAAGAAGCAGGTCTTGGACAGACTCGTAGGGACACATCGGAGTGGTAACGCCCTGTTTGCTCCTGGTAAGAGCCAAGCCCGGGCCTCTTCCTCTGCAGCGACAGGTCTAAGCAATGGTCGACCAACCCTTGGAGCTGGTTCCTGGCATGTTCCCATTTAGGGTCGGAGAAGTCCAGCCACACTCGCGTGTCGAATTCTGCCAAGACAAGTCATAACAGAAATAATACATCCTCAAAGCCGGACGAGCCAAAACTCATATCCCGATCTCCAGAGCTAATCTTGTCAATCATAGCATGGGGGAAATTCACTAAAACTCCAAATTATATATTATTGAGCTAGACCCAGAGGTTGGCCGCACTGCTGACAAGGGAATGACATTGTATATGATGTCCGACCCTGACCATGAATGCGGGCAACAAAAAAAAAAAGGGAATAAACGTGAGAAAAATGCAATGATTCTATTATTTAAACAGGTGTTTACAACGAGGGTCAACTTTACATAACACAGTTAGTACTTTACAAATACACAAAGAGCGAGAGGCTCTAGTTACCTCCGACGAGGGGAGTGCTACCAGCTTCGGCGCTTGGACCAGCTTCGGCGCTTGGACCAGCTTCGGTAGAAGGCGGCTTACCAGGGTCAGAGTAATCGCTATACAAAATGACTGTGCCTGACCCTCCGCCAGTTAAGGTGCCAAGACCAGGCTGACCGCCATGAACCTCCACAGCTTGCTCTGGTAGACCAGAAGCGGGGATAATCTCCCTAGTGATAAAGGCAGATGTAGAGAGCCTGTCTTTTTCTTCATCGAGCATCTTCAGCACATCAGCGGGATACACGATATTGATCTCATCCCCCAACTGCTGCATATAGTGCCTGACGGAATAATGGTCCATCTCGACGCCTTTCTGCTCATCGAACTAGTCTGGCATTACCACTTTTGCATGGGCCTTGAATTCCCTGTTCTCTCAGCCAGACCTGTAGCTCTCCACAGAAAGGACATCCACCTACCTCTGGTACCTTGTCTTTAGCTTTTCCGCATCTGCCAGCCTGTCCCTCAGCGCCGCTAGCCTCAGCTCCGCTTGCCGCTGCGACAAGTCGACCAAAAGAATGTTAATATCGGCGAGGTCTTCGCCGTGCTTGCGAGATAACTCTGCGTGAGCTCTCATCAGTTTTTTGTGATCCAAGTAAAGATGTTAGTTTACCTCGTTGGACCGGTCAAGCCTGCATTGCAGGGAATGGGCCTCCAGTTTGGCTTTCGCCTCAGCTTTCCTCGCCTCTTTAGCATTGTCGATAGCTCTATCGCGAGCGATGAAAGCCAGCCCCATCTCCGCCCCTGCGTTCTAGCTGCAGGATACAACAAAGGGAATTCAGTGTTTAGAAAGGAAGCCGAAAAACCTGGAGGTGACGGCCAAACGAGCCAAACCTATACAATGCTGCAGCTAGCGATGAGCTATACATTCTCCAGGGAGAGCGCCTCTAACTTGAACTCCATAGCTGGATCCTCTCCCTGGGCGTTATCTGCGTTTGAGGAACGCGACTCCACCCTGCCAACCGCGAGGATATCTTTTCCCTCTACCGGATGCACTCTAGTAGCTTTTTTCGATGCTACCGAAGTGATAAAGGTGGGGACGGTAGTAAGAAGGGCGGCCAAGTGTGCCTTCGGTGATAGCAGGGGGCGGCGTATCCTCGGTAGAAGAAGCCACGACGACTACTGCTACATTAGTGGCTTCGGCTGCCACCCCCTTGGTGACCTGCCTGGATGTGATTTTCGGTCTTGTCTTGACCAACGCCCCCTGACAGGCCACCGCGCATAAACCATCTCCTCCTCATAAAGGTCAGCGTAGCCCTGTCGTTGTTGCTATCGGAAGAGGGGGTAGTTCTGGCCCTCTTCCCCGCCGGACTTTCCTTCCCCTTAGACGAGTCAGCTTCGCAACCCCGCTTCATCGGGGCTAGCGGAGGGGAAGACAGTCGATACTTCAACCTCGGAGCCCCTCTACTGAGCTCGACAATCTCCCCATAGGAGCAGGCAGCACCGGACCCCGCGCCTATCTTCGAACCGGAGTTGGGGGTGGAAGAAGTCAGAGCAACAGGCTCCCCAAGCAGGCTCGAAGGTGCCCCTTTGTCGTATACGACCTTTATGGCCGGTATCTCCCGAGTCAGGGATTCGCTTACCTTGGAAGAGGGGATCACGGGTGTTTCACCCCCGAGTGCGAACCGGCCTTCTCGATCGTCGTCTGAGCCTATTCTTAGGGTGACAACTCCCTGCCCATTGGCTTTGTCCTTCGAGGACACCACCAGACGCCGACCAGCAGAGACCTTGGAGTGAGCCTTGTGCACAATGACACTCCTCTTGATTGGGGAAGGGTCTGCCGAAGGGCCTACATCCGAACCTGTAAAGAGCAAGCAACGTGGTTAGAATGCAGCCATGACCTGATCGATAGAGCCCTAGGGTGCGAAAATGAACTCATCCTTAACCCTCTTGGGTGCAGCGGCTTCCTCTCTATGAAGCCTGATGCACTCCTCAGCTACGAGCTTCACCGCCTCTTCGAGCTCGTGACTGGTCGGTGCCACCATGTCATTGGGACCCACCAGCTGGCTCGAGGCTGTGATCTGATGACCCACCATAGTGATGCGACTCTGCTCATCCCGGCGGAACCGGTTTAGAGCCGAGGTGTCAAGCTGGCTCCACAGGTGCTTGGTGATGACCCACATGTCCAGCGAGAAGAGGAGATATGAGACCATCCTTGGCATCATGTTCATCATCTAGGGATTCAGGATAGACTGGATGTGTCAGCAATCCCCAGAGGATCCAAAGATGACGATCCCCTCCAGCTCCTTGAGCCGCCCCGCCGACAGTTGCGGCTCGAACCTGCTCTCCTCCGCAGAGACTGTGCAAGGAAAAATATCATGAGTAAAAACAGACGAGGTGTACACAGACCCAAAAATCACGACTTAGTACTTACTTTGCAGAAAAAACGGAGGAATTTGGAAACGCTCTCCATTCACCCAAGGAGAGCACCACGCCCATCCGACGGCATACAGCCTAGAGTGGGAGTCCCATTGCTGGTCTGATCTTGGCAACCCCTAGAAAATGTGGCGTCCTGGGAGCAGCTGGAGGTAGAAAGTGGGGTAAGAGCTCTTTTTGGAGATGAGGGTGAGCTTGTAGGCATAAAAGACCATCTCCAGGTCGATATGCACGTTAAGGAGAACTGACAGAGCAGAGAGCCACATCAAGATCATTACCCCGTTAGTGTTCAGCTGCATCGGGTGAATTCCCGTCAGAGCGAAGAACTTGTGGATTAGGGGAGGAAGGGGAAACCACAACCATTCCAGGTGGCTTCTCCCAAAGACGATAGAGCCTTCGAGGGCAGAGAGGCGAAGGTATCAATCTGCTGGGCCCTCGACTCTTTGTAATGTAACTCCGTCAGGGAAGCAGAGCTGCCTCTTTAGCAAGTCCAACTCCGAATCCATGACAGGGCAGATCTTCTGATTCTGGTTCGAGGCCATCATTCTGGATACGATCAAAAGGAGCGAAAGGTTCTAGCAAAAGGAAGAGTCCGAAACCCTAAGATTTTAGAAAGCTAGAATACTTGGAGATTTTGGTAAAGTAAGAAATGAGCATAAATGCGGCTTTTATAGAGGGGGAGTTGAAAAGTCTCCCTTGGAGGGGAACGGTGCGAGGAAGACTGAAGCACTAGAATTTAAAAAATCTGAAAAAGTCGTGACACAGAGTAGCGTGCACCAGCGTCGGTAATTGAGGAGGAATGATAGTAAGGGGACACGTGTACCCCTCAAATTGGAGGACTGGGGACACGATTTCCCCATTTGATGGATGCGAATCCATCAAATAGGGAAATAAGGGTAGTTGTAGTGCTCGTTCCTAGATCATATACCACGTGGACGATTGAGTGGCAGAACAGGTCATAAGGGAGGCATGCCATCCGACCTGTATCCAAAGTAACTATTTAAAAGCCACGTGAGTCGCACGTGATACCGTGTGGACCCATGGGCTGTTCGAGGCCAGGGCCGAATCCATCCCAGACCCTGGATGGTTCGGTCCAATCCAGTTCTTGCCTCAACAGCTGAGGGTCAGAAGCCTCGAGGGTCTTCTACCAGAAGACCATGGGAGGTAATACACTGCTCCAGACCCAGACAGGACATTTAATGCGATCCAGGCATAGTATTTAATGCGATCTTGGGTAGGTGCGCACATTGGGCAAACCATCCTGACAGAATAGCAGTTTGTCAAAGTCTCGCCCCCGACAGGCTCAAGTCATAGGGGACAGCGAAAAACAGACCACGATGATGCAAGGGAAATCATGGTAATCACGGCCCGTGATCTCTAGAGTAAGTCATGATAAGAAAATGTACTCGATCTTGGGATTGAGAGCTAGAAAATCTTCCAGTTCCAGGATTATATATACGAGCCTTGCTTCCCCCTCAAAGGGAAGAGATTGAGATAGACATATACAGAAAAAAACTTAATCTTTGCTACTCAGCCTCAGGGATAAGCAACTGACTTAAGCATCGAAGAGTCTTTGTAGGTAGTCACCCCCGCCTCTCCGACCCGGCCTGAAGTCAAAAGTACTCTGGGATAGTAAGAATACGTGGACAGTTGGTAGATACAACATCAGTAGTTTAGAGACATGTGGACAACTGGTAAGAATCATACCAATACTTTTTCTTGATTTTTGCCAACACATATGAACGTTAGCAAAGGAGATGATTCTTGTAATGACAGATCTCCTTTTAGTTTTTACATTTTAGCTTTTACCCTCTGAATGTGAGCCTTCTTTTTCTCTAATTTCTCCGACTAATTTGTTGTGAGAAATGTTAGATGTTCATGTCAAGAGAAAGATTTGACCATATTACGGCTTAGCTAGTGAATCGTCATAATAGGTCTTGTATAAATGTCAGCCTAAAATTAGGTCGTAGAAATAGAATACAGAGCTTGGTTTAAAAGTAATATGTTACACTTTTTAGTCAGTAGCAAATGCTCAGTTTGTTATAGGCTGTATATTCATGTTTGTGAAGCAAAAATTGATCCACATGCTATAGTTCTTCGTTCTTTTTTAGTCAAATCTTGCTCTGTTCACTTTTGAGAAAATTTTCCCGAAATATACTAGTTTCGCATGCACAATTTGAAAAGCCATGGAAAATGATGATATCCACACAAAAGATAAAAGATGGGACAATCAATTACATGGGAAATCAAAAGGAGAAAGTATAAACTTATTGAGTTTGTTTGTTTTGTATGTTTTTATTTGAAAAAAGTAGCTTTGTTTTGCTATGTTTTCTGTTTGTTTGTTTGTTTTCTATTTTTTTTTTCAGAAGGAAATGAAAATTATCGTTACTCAACCAAAAGATAGAAAGAAGAATTACAACTTGGTGCCTTTCCAATCATACATTAAAAGGATTAGTGGCACTGGCTAGTCTAGCAATACCATTAGCTATAAAAGTCTCAAGTCTAGACACAAGGGAAATACAACATACTAAAACCTTTTTCAACTCTAAGTACTTCTTTTGGGACCTGTGGCTCTGGCAAACCTATCCAATGAGATTGCCTATTCAATGAGATTGTTAGTTAAGTTAGTTAAGTCGGTGTGTACTATTTGGATTTCTAATTGTAGGTTGGAAAACTGAGATTGTAGCTCGAGAGAATCTTTCTTATATTCCAAAAGAGAATACGAGAACGTCAATTAGTGCATTCGGGTTGTACTTAGATTGATTTATGATGATTAGAGGATTGTCTACTTCTTTTTCCCCTGGTTGTAAGACCAACTTTGTCGAAACATGTACATTTAATTTCCAATGTTCTCAGGGGCGAAGCCAGACCTATTATCAAATAAGATAATAGCATAAAAAAATATTAAGATAATATAATTAATTTTGACACATTACAATTATTTTTTTTTTTTGTATTTTGGTCGTATAATGACGAATCATTAATAATGTTAGGTGACTAAATTATCATTTACCAGTATTTATCATTTGAAAATCAATTAGGAATCTAAAAAAGTCCAAGGGCGCCGTCTAAGATGCGCAGCTACCACGACGCCTTTATATGGCACCTAATAGGGTGCTGTGAAGAACGTTTCTCGGTATCTAAATGGCGCCGAGACAGGGGTCCTGTATAAGGGCCCGAATCGAACTCGGGAGGGTCGTAGTGCTCAGAAGAAGAACAGGGGTAAGGGAAAGCAGATTGTGGTGGTGGAGGAGGAGAAGGAGGAGAGTACTGATTCTAAAAATGGGAACTAGGAGAAAGCGAAAGGGGTTTAAAAATTTGAATAATAAGGCTAAGTGAAAACAGAAAGTGGTGGCAGAAGAGGAGGAGAATAGTGGTTCTGAAAATGAGAACGACAAGAAAGCCAAAAAGGCTCACAAGAAGAAGAAGAACAAGGGTAACAGGAATTAGAAAGCGGTGGCAGATGAGAAGGACGAGAAGAGTACTGATTTTGAAAATGGAAAAGAGGAGAAAGCTTCGGACAAGACCATCATCATTGAACATTGATAAATCTTCAGGTGTCTATTATTATTATTATTATTTTTTTTTTTTTGGTTTTATTCAAAACCCTCTTTGTTTGCAAGAAACTGAGAGAAAATAAATGGGTCTAATTTTCTTGGTTGGTTGGATACTTGTATTGTGTGAGGAAAGTAGGAGAATGTTATATTTTGAAAATGTTAGAAGATAAAGAACCAAGCAATAGGGTTCCGACTCCCTTGAATTATGAAGAAGTTTTTTTCTACTTGAAGTTGTAGTAAAGGGGGTTTTGAACTCTTTTTTTTTTTTTTTTTTTTGTTTCTCTTTTCTTAAAAAAGAAAAGAAAAAAATTGCGTGACTAATGAGAAATTAGAAGAGAAGAGAAGAGAGGCGATTGAAGTTTAATGTTAATTTTTTGTTATAAAAGAACAACTCAGACAGGATTTGAGATTTGGAAATTTGTTAGAAATGTTGATTTGGTTGATTATCAGACAATTTGTATTCTTTATTTCAGGTTTTTTTTTTCTTTTTATTTATTTTTATTTTGACGTTAGGACTGTCTTGCTAAGCTACATAAAAAGTCAGATTGTGTTATAGTATTATATGCAGAAAATGTGTATTCCGAATTGAGGCATCTTTTGATTCAATATAATATGCAATTGTAACTTGCTTCAATAGAGTCTTGAAGGAGTGTGATTTAAAAAGGTCTTTCTTGAAAGTAAAATGTTGACTAATTAAAAATGAAAAGTCTTGATAGGGCTTTTTTTGCTTTTACTTGGTGGAAATAGTTGACGGCTGTGATTATAAATCATATATTCCATCCCGGTATAGTTTTCTATTCCTAATCTTTGTTTTGTAATTTTGACTCTTCTGTAGCTTGTGGGTTGACTAACAAGGTTGGCCTTGCATTATTTCTGGATAAACTTTGTTCTGCTGATTTTCTTCCCTTAATTGAAAATGAAATATTAAGCTTCTTTATGAAATATATTTATGTTTTCCAGTAAAATTTCCAAAATTTTTTGTTCTGGGGCTTTCCTAGTTTCTTCCATCATAATATCTTGTCTTACCCTTCCTTTCCATCATTTTCATCGATTTCTCTAGTTCACAGTGCACCTCATTCTGGTAAAGAGCTTAACACACTATAAGAAACGGAACTTTTGCTGGCGCATTTGATGAAACGCATCTGCAAAAGCAGCCATATAAAAACGTTACACCATTGCGTGCCAGCATAAGTCTACCATTTTTTTTTAAAAAAATAGTTTCTTAAGGCTTTATAGACACTTAAGGCGTCTACAAAAGATTTCAGGGTTTTTTTTTGTCTCATTGTCAGTCTCACTTTCATTTCGTTTCTTACTCTCTTTCCTCACACTCAGACTCTCCCGCTTTCTCAGTGTAAGTCTCTCTCTCTCTCTTCCCTATTTTCAGAAATTGATCTTCATTCGCTCTCATCTCTCACACAAATTTTAACTTTGCATCAAGGATACCTTTCTGAAAAGAAGCTCCATTTTTCAGGTTGTGTGACTGAGTTGCTTTAGGGTACGTATGAACTTGTTCAGTATTTCAGTATTTCTTGTATAGAAGCAGCTGGTTTAACATTTTCTGATGAGAAAGGAAATCTTCCCACTTGTGGGACTGATAAGTACTATATTTGGCAATTCAATTTCCAAGAGTTCAAAAAGAGCGAGGATAAATATGCCCCTGACTCGATAGAGCTATTAGAAAGAAGTGATATTGATTATGAGAAGTGCGGTGAAAAGAGTGTGAAAGCTTCTAGATTCGGTGAGCTATTCACGTCTTCTGGGGTTGTGATGAATGATGAGGTGCGTTGTATTACATTCCATGGTGGTATGGACTTGGGATAAGCCTTTAGCTTGGGCCATATTTTGACTCATTCTTATGATTTGAACAACAAGAATAAAACTAGTTTTTGGTATTTCTAAATTAATAAGTACCTCTCAATAAGTGGAACGTAGGCTATATAAGTAAGAGTCTTTACAGGGTAGGGTCATGGTCATTGTCCAAATTGTTTCTCGTCTCTTCCTTTTCAAATACCAATCAAAAAACGAGCTCAGATCTTTACTGCCAATGCCTCTGGTTTTTTTGTTTTGTTTCGGTTTTTTTTTTTTTTTTTCCGTGAAATGGTTGATCCTGAGGGTGGTGATCTTGTATCTGTTATGAGTTCCCTCATGGGGTTGGGTTTACTTGTTTCTTATTTTGCCTGTGAATATGTTCTTATTTGTTTTTGCCAAAAGACTGAAAAAAAAAATCTAGACATGATATTTGGGTTAAGGATCCAAAAAGGTTTGGTCTCTAATTATGGTTTTTTTTTTTAAAATTTCTGGTTAGTACACTCTGTCCTCTTATCTGTAAAGGTCGATACTGTTATTGCTTTGTAAAAGGATAAAGCAATCTAGTATTGGAAACTTAGTTCTATATTCGTCCAAAAGTCACCAGAAGCTTTTGTAAGGGTCAATTAATATATGCCATTATCGTTTGACGAAGTATTATCCCTTTTACTTAAGTTATCAAACTCAATGAGACAACTCGTTCATCATCATCATCATCATCATGATTATCACATGTACCTAATCAAAAGAAAATTTTCTTTTCTTTTGGACAGCAAAAATCTCTAGCTATTTGAAATGTTAGTTTGACAACTATTTTCTAAGTAGCACAAGCAGTGCTAGTGTAAGTTTCTTTGTTGTAGGTTGGTTTTTATATGCCAAATTTAATATTAAGCCAAACACTTTCTTCTGATTTGAACTGAGTATGCTGAGTAGATATTTTCATTTGTGAGTGCAGGAGATTTTAGTCGTGAAGTTGAAAGTGATGACAAAGTGTTAATAAGAGGAGCGACTACAACTGGTGAGACGACAGTCTATAGGTACTCCCAAATGTTTGAAATGCAAACAAGTTAATTACAAGAAATTTGACAGTCCTCAGGAGTTTATTATGAAGTTTGTCGAAAGAAACTAATCATTGTAGCTTAAGATAACATGTAATACCCCCTGGCCATATTATGTATAAATACGCTCATTTATACATAAGAAACCTTAACAGTGCTAACTCACTTTCATTAACCAAAAAAAAAAAAGAAAAATACATGATAAATTTAAACTTTTCCGCATAGTTCCAAAACCACCTGTGATCTTCCTATTATACGATGCAAAAATATAAACTATGTATAATATAAAACATAGTTCTAATACTGTTCACAATTCCCACAGGATCAATATTTACATATATATAGTCAAAATATATATAAGGTTCTCAAAATATCTTTCTTTGGTTCAAATTTGCATATAAATAACATTGGAGTGGAAACAGCCTGACCAACATTACTCCTGATTCTGATCGTTTGTATCACAAGAATTAAATGAGCAATGGCTCAGTAAATGGAAATCTAAGCATGCTTATGAACAATTTGTATATAAAACTTGTTAATATTTGTATCCTTAATTTCCTTAGAAAATATTAACATTTAAATCATATTTGGGTCCCTTCTTTAGTATAGTTCCTAACCCAATGACATAGCAAGCATCTTCTTAATAAATATCACTTGAGGCTTATCTTGTCTTGGAATTAATCTCAGAGGATCTCATCTCCTTCTTGTTTGGCATGCCCCGTTTTGGATTTAACTTCAAGCGATTTCACCAGATTAACTTACTAGATCAGCAAGATAAGAACCACACTCCTCTTTAAATTTAAACAATTTCTAAAGTACAAAATTGTTTATTAAAATCGTAACCTATAAATAATTATTTGGTGGATAAAAATATGATGTATCTCATAAAAATGATATGAATAATTTCAAATATATAAAGCTCAATGTCATATATATATCATCTTTAACATACACAATTATTTACATATATTCTTGTGATGCTAGAGTGGAATTTCTACTTACCACACGTCCAAAATAAAATGGAAGGTGAAAGGCAATTTCCTCCTCCAAGGATCCTTGATGTGCTTATGCCTATACATGTCAATTAGTTAATTTTTATTTTTCAATGTTTATTTTATTTTATTTTTCATGAAATTATCATTTCAGGTATTACAGACATAATCACCAAAATAATTTGATAATACACAAGTAAAAACACGGGATAATATAAAAAAATATTTCATGTCTCACTATTATCTGATCTCTAAAAGAAGATATCTATTTTAATCCTCAATACACTTTCTGTCATACAATACATCCAAGTAGTGAACTTTCCGTACTCATGATAATATATAAAATTATCAATAAGCATATAAACATATTATTCCTCAAGGACAAATTTGAGTTTCACCGTCCATATAACAAAAATACTCAATTTAGCAACCTTAAGTCTAGAATTCCTCCATACTCACATACATATATATATATATATATATATATATATATATATATATATATATATGAATCTAGTCACGGATGTAAGCAATATTAATAGTACAAGGCAATCAATCATAAATATTAATATCAACACTTTAATAAAAGAATTTTTTCCCACACTATTAAAAATGTATACTATCACGGTATATGTACGGAAGCGCCATGATAATTGATTAACTATCACGACACTTCTTAAGCCCTGTGATAAACGGAGCAATACCACGCCGCTTAAAAAATGTCTTGGTATAGGATCTTTAACGGCACCTAATGAGCGCCGTTGGATATAACTTTCACGGTGCCTATAAGGCGCCGTGATACACATCTACTACAGTGCCTAAAAAGCACGGTGGTATTTAACTTTCACAGCGCTTATAAGGCGCTGTGATATACTTTTCTCAGCGTCCATTTGGCACCGAGGTAGGGACCCTATATAAAGGACCCCAAAATAACGAAGCCAGCAGCCACTCACCCTTTTCCCTCTTCACTTCCAGCCGCGGCCAAGTCTCCCCCTTCCACCATTTTCACCACTTTTTTTGGCAAACAATGTATATTTAAACTTTTAAACTCATTTTTGTCATTAAAATTAGATTACCCATTGTCTTAACCATGATTTTGACCAATTATTTTGTAGAAATTTCATGTTTTAGGTTACATTTGAAAGAGTTTATATTTGGAACCCTAATTTATCAAATGTGAATATCTTGAGCATGCATTGATAATCTTCACTCTTGTAATGCCGAGTTAGACTATTTATTTAGTAGAAATCTTATTTTTGGGTATGTTTTGCTATTTAAGTGCAAATTAATCCGAATTTATTATTATTTTGTTGCTATTTTTTTTATTTATTTTAGGTGAAATGTGAGTTCATTTAGTTGTAAAAAGATTCAAATTGAAGGTGTGTTATATGAATTTATACCAATTTCATGTTTATTTATTAGAAATCATATATTAGGTTATGCTTTTTAATTTCCATCCTTAGTGTCAATTAATCCAAATTTATGCAATTTTAATTGAATATTGTGTAATTTTTTAGACATTTATATATTCAATATTTAATTTAAAATATTGTGGATTATAGATGTTTAATTTTATTTATCATTTTAATTTGCGTATAGGTTTTAGTAGAAGTTAGAGTACTTAGATTACTTGTGAATTAGCAAACTGAGCAAACTGAGGTATGTTTTCTTAAATTTTTTTCTTTTATTGACTTATGCATGTCAATTTCACATTGGTTTTATTTTATTATTTTCGAAAATTTAAACTAGATAAGATATGATATCATATAAGAAATTGTATGTTGTGGTGATATAATGATGTTATAATTGTGTGGGATTGGTTGAGTTTATTATTTGTGTTGATATTATTTTGTCATATGTTATATTTGGTTAATTGACAAATTGTTTGTAACAAATAAGACTATTTAAGAATAAATTAAGTTATGAATTTGGTAGTACTTAGAAATATAATAATAATTTAAAATGAGTGTTAATTTGTAATTGGTAGTTTAGTTACTCAATTGGTTAATGCTAGAAATAGGAGAGATTATGTACAATTTTTTATGGTACTCAATTTAGTTAGTTTTTTATATCAGTTATTTATGTTTTATTATTTTTTTTCAATTGTGCTTAGAATATATAAGGAATGGATTTTGGCGGATAGACTATCGACTAAATATAGAAAGAGAGTTGATAGTTTTTTGGAGTTTGCTATTGAAAATGTCAAAGATTCCAATTTAATTCCATGTCCGTGTATTAAATGTGGAAATTTGCAAAAGATAGGTGTTAAAAAGATAAAAGAACACTTATATTTCAATAGAATAGATCAAAGTTACAAACAATGGATTTGGCATAGTGAAAAGGTTCCAATTACCGGATTTTCGTCAAAGAAGAGTATAAGAGATGATTATGAGTTAGATTTAAATGATGATCTTTTTGAAATGATTGATGATGCATAGTATGAAAAAGATGTAGATCCTATTAAGTTTCAATCATTGCTTAATGATGCTGAGAAACCGATCTATCTGGGTTGTACGAAATTTACAAAGTTATCTGCATTATTGAAATTGTATAATTTGAAAGCAAGACATGGATGGAGTGATAAGAGCTTTTCAGACTTGTTAGTTTTACTAGGAGAGATATTGCCAAATGATAATGAGATGCCACATTCTTTTTATGAGACTAAAAAGACTTTATGCTCATTAGGTATGGAAAATTCACGCTTGCCCAAATGATTGTATTTTATATCGAAAGAAATTTAAAGATACAATTTGTTGTCCAGTATGTAGTGAGCCTAAGTGGCAACAGAATAAGAATTTTAAAGAGGTAAAAGTTGGAACCCCTGCTAAGATTTTGTGGTATATTCCTCCAATTCCTCGTTTTACCCGTCTATTCCAAAATCGTGAGCATGCTAAAGAACTAATATGGCATACGAATGAGAGGATATAAGATGGTAACTTAGACATCCAGCCGATTCACTGGCTTGGAAAACAATAGATTACAAATGGCCTTCTTTTGAAAGTGATCCAAGGAATCTTCATCTTGGTCTATCTGCAGATGGTATTAATCCTCATACAACTCTAAGTATCAAATACAATTGTTGGCCCGTAATGCTTGTAATCTATAATCTTCCTCCATGGTTGTGTATGAAAACAAAGTTTACACTTCTTACAATGTTAATATCAGGACCTAGACAACTTGGTAATGACATTGATGTATATTTTGCCCCGTTGATTAATGACTTGAACAGTTTGTAGAATGATGGTGTGAAAGCCTATGATGCATATAAGGATGAAGATTTTACTCTCAAGGCTGTTACTATGGACAATCAATGACTTTCCCACATATGGGAATTTGGCTGGGTTTTCCACTAAAGGATATAAAGCATGTCCTATTTGTGATGATAAAACAAGTTGTCAGTTCTTAACACATGTTGGAAAATTGAGTTATATGGGCCATAGAAGATTTTTACCTCACAAAGATGTATACAGAAATTGGGAAAAAATATTTAATGGTTCTCAAGAATTTGAATTGGCACAACCTTTAACTGGGATAAAGATACTAGAAACAGTCTCTAAGATCGAATTTAGGCTTGGAAAGGTTAGAATAAGTGATATCAGTAAGAAAAGAAAAAGACGCAGTAATGTGAAGGTTGTAAAAACCCCAAAGAGTTGTTGGAAGAAGAAATCTATATTCTTTGAGTTGGAGTATTGGCAACATTTACTTCTGAGACATAACTTAGATGTCATGCATATTAAGAAGAACATATGTGATAGTATAATTGGAACTTTATTAAATATTCCAGGGAAGAATAAGGATAGTATTGGTGCCCACATGGATCTTGTTGACATGGGTGTTTGAAAAGAGTTAACTCCTGAAGTAGAGGAGAAGCGAACATATTTACCTCCTTCTTGCTTCACATTGAAAAAGGAAAAAAAATATCAATTGTATCAATCTTTATTTAACGTGAAGGTTCCTAAAGGCTATTCTTCTAATATTAGAATATTAGTGGATATAAACAATTTGAAACTAGTTGGACTTAAATCTCATGATTGTCATACACTAATGCAACATCTGCTACCTATAGCGATCAGGTCTGTATTACCTAAAAATGTTCGATATCCAATCACCAGATTATGCTTATTTTTTAATGGAATTTGTTCTAAGGTGGTCGATGTATCCAAGTTAGACGAACTAAAATGTGAACTTGTTATAACATTGTGCATGTTCGAGTAGTTTTTTCCTCCTAGTTTTTTTGATATAATTATACATCTTACTGTACATTTGGTTAGAGAAGTGAAGTTATGTGGTCTTATTTATTTGAGATGGATATATCCATTTGAGAGATATATGAAAATTCTAAAAGGATACATTAGAAATCGAAGCCAGCCAGAAGGATGCATTGTAGAGTGTTATAACGCAGAAGAAGCTGTTGAGTTTTGCTCTGAGTATTTGGCAAATGTAGAAGCTATCGGAGTACCCGCATCTTCAAATATTAATAAAAGCATAAGTGGTAGTGTCGTGTGTACAGTTAAATGAGAACAATTAGACCAAGCATATCGTATTATGTTACAAAATATAGCTGAAGTCCAACCTTTCATCGAGTAAGTTTTATTGTGAATTAGAATTGTATTGATTGAATGTTGAATTCTTTAATAATAATGGTTTACTTTGGGAATGATTTGTTGAAGGGAGCATATAAATTGGATCAAAATACAATTCTCAATGAAATCAAAAAGAGAGAATTGGATCCATGATGAACATCATCGAGCTTTTATTAGTTGGTTTCACGAACGGGTAATTCCAATTAGTTATTACAATTAATAGTTCGATTTCATTTTTTCCCTATTTTAGAGTACGAGTACTAATATGTTGGGTTTTCTGATTGTTAATTTTGCATTTTGAATAGATTGTAGTTGAAATGAATAAGGCAATACATAATCTATCTGATATATTGAAGTAGATATCACGTGGACCATCACTGGATGTAATTAAGTATAATGCTTATCAAGTTAACGATGTTCATTTTTGCACAAGAGACCGCGACAACATAAGAACAACCCAAAATAGTGGGGTAAGTATTGTTGCAAAAACCATACAATTTTCAAGTTCGAAGGATAAAAACCCAATAGAGGGTGATATGGTATACTATGGCATTATCGAGGAAATTTGGGAACTTGATTTTGTCACATTTCGGTTCCCAGTGTTTATGTGTCAATGGGTGGATAGTAACCATGGGATTAGAGAAGATGAGTTAGGCTTCACTTTAGTTGATCTAAACCAGATAGGTCACAAGAATGATCCATTTATATTGGCAACACAAGCAAAACAAGTATTTTACGTCAATGATCTACTTGATGCTCGATGGCCAATTGTTCTTGTAGCAAAACTAAAAGAATATCAAAATTTAGAAGTTGAAGATGAAAACAAAATACTTGTTGCTCATGAAATATTCTCAAAAGGAGTTTCGGTGGAGGCTTTGATAGAAGACGTTAATGAAGGTGATGTTACATGTTTATGAGATGATGGTGAAGGTATTTGGATTGATAATCATAGAAAGAAACCAATGAGGTACAAATCAAATAAGTTATATATTTTTGTTTCATTTTTATATCTTTATGGATTGATGTTTTATTTTTTCAAATATATTATCTCTTTATGTTTACATGCTTATTATTTTCTATCTTAATTTTCGATCTACATTTGTGGTTTTATTATTTAACAGGTAATTACTGACATGGAAAATGAAGGTGCAGATGATGTTTATCAATTTACACCATTACAAAGTAGTCAATGTGAAAGAAAATACAAAAAGAAACCAAGAGGAACGATTCAAATGAAGGAGCTAATTATAAAAAGAAGTGATAACAAAAAAAAAGTTGTCGCGTACAATGAATGGGGACAACCATATGGGGATAAAGGTAAATATTTGTCGAGCTTTTGTGGCTTTAGGGTTCGTCGCAAGATCCCAATAAACATTGATAACTAGACGCTTGTACCAACTGACCTAAAAGATAAGCTCTGGCATATAATATTAGTATGAACATGAATCTTTTTATTTCATATTTATTAGAATATATATTTGATATTAACATTATTTCTTTTACATTATAAGAAATATTTGTCTTGGACTACAAAGCAAAACAAGAAACTTTAAAAAGTTGTGGGAAAATGTGGAGAGATTTTAAGTCTAAGATTACAACTGAACTGATTTATGAGTATAGACATACTTGTCTAGAGTTATTAGAGCACCCTCCAACATCATATGCACCATGGATTAACCTCAAGTTTGGGATGAGTTTGTTAAGAAAAGAGTAAGTACAGAATGGGAGGAAGCTAGGAAAGTACAACAGGGAAGAGCAACGCAAAATAAACATCCACATCGTATATCTCGCTTGGGTTATGCTGGATTAGAAGCTAAGATTAAAAAAGACGAAGGCCGATGTGGTATTGATAGATCCGAGTTATAGAGTAGAGGATGTGTCCCTAAAAAAAGAGGTCATACTGAGGAAATCAAAGCAGTAGTTAATAGAATTGTAAGTTGCTTATTATAACATATTGATTATATTAATTTGTAATTTTGTTAAAAGTATTGCATAGTCTAATGTTCAATTCTGTACATGTTTTGTAGGAAGATTATAATCAACAATTCAAAGAGGGAAATCTCGAGATAGACGGTTCTAATGATATCTTAACAATGGCTTTAGGCACTCCTGAATATTCTGGACATATACGGGAAATAGGATTTCATGTTAGTCACAGACAATATTTTCATCAACCTGCTCCAACAAAGAAGCAACAATCATTTGATTTGAAACAATGGCAAGATGAACAAACACGCAAGATGCAATAAATGCTTAAAGATCAAGAAGAATGGTTCAAAGCAGAAATTGCTAAGATTCAAGCATGACAATAAAGTAATGTTGATAGTTCTAATACAACTCCTTCACGGCCAGAAGTTCAAAGGGAAGAAGTGTAACCACAAGAGATATATGTAAATCCAATGGTGGCTGTAGGAACATCTTCACAACTCAAAAAAGTATGTTTATATGAGTTTCTTTCTTATTTGTTTATTAACTATTTGTATTTATTAATTGTGTTTGATTTTCTATATTGTAGAACCGGCCATGCAAGCTTGCAGTGGGGTCTCGTGATAACATAGTTACTTTAGGATATGTACAAGAATCAACCTCATTAACTATTATTCACGGCAGAGAATTGGGAGAGAATAATTTTCGTGTATCAGTAGAGGTTGTTCTTGATGCTACAACCCTAATTCCTATTCCAAATCCAGATGATGATGCAAGGTTGGTAGGTGACGCACTAGGATTGCATCTTGTATGGCCTAAGATGCTTATCATCTTTGAAGATAATTTGGTATGCAGACCCATTTTCCAAATAAATTCATCCTTTATTGAATTCTAATGTGAATTATTAACTTGTTTGTTAACATTTCATCATTTATTTGGATTTTAGGAGTTTAATGATATAAATAGGCATCAAACGTGGAAGAATAAATCTTCACAACCACAACCACCTCAAACACAAGAAAGAGTACATCTACAAAGAAATAAAACAGAATCTGTTACACAAACACAGTTTAGATTTGTTGATGGTGCACCAGCTTATATAAGATTACTATTGAATACCATTCAGGGAGTGGATGAAGGTGTTGTTGTTAATATTCCTTTTGATGAAGAAGTGTTTGGAGAAGCTTTTCGTTTGTCCGTATTCAAAGAAGACATAATTGAGTTTTGCATGTTATAAAAGATTGGAGCTGTGCCTATTACGTTATACATTAGGTAGGAAATTTATTTTTTTAATATATATATATATACATGTATCTATAGTTGGTAATTATATAATACAACACTTAATTCATATTGCATTTTGTACTTGTAGGCATTTACACCATTTAATGACCCAATATGGCTATTAAGATAGGTATATGTTTATGGATCCTAGTGCAGTTCCTACACAAGGTGGTCCATGTGAGGATCGTGCTATAAGTTTAGCAACCCGGATTTTATCCATGGAGAATGAAAATCAATTTCTAATTACACTTTGGAATCATGGGTAAGATTTTAAACTTAACAAATTATCATATGATTAATTACTTCCTATATGAAGTTAATTGTTACATATTAATAATCTTTATCATCAATTTTATGAGTAGGGACCATTGGATATTGCTTATCATTTATCCTCTCAAAGATTATGCATGGTTTGTAGATCTTCTTGGCTTAGCTCTCTGTGAAGAAATTGGTTTAACAATGATCGAGTAAATTCTCTAATAGTTATTTTGTTATAGTTCAGTTTCTTATGGTTTTTTTACTTATGGTTACTATTGCTAACCTTTTATTATTGTGTTTGCGTATTTCCAATTCAAAGTGTATTTAAGATATATAATGTAGAAAAATGGAAGAAAAGAAGACCAAATGGTCTGGTTTATAAGTTAATAAAAGTACTAAACTTGAATTAATAATACTTGTTGAGTGGAAGATTAATTAAAATTACTAATGTTTAATTTATGCTTATGTATAGTACCTAAGACAACTGAAAAATATTGAGTGCGGATTCTACATATGTAAATTTATGAGAGAAGTCATTGAACAAGCCAATGTTAAATCATTTACTAAAATGGCATGTAATCATATGTTTTATTAGTTCTATTCTAATTTATAGTTTGATTGATAACTTTCTAACAAATAAGGTATTTGAATTTGTAGTTTAATGGAAAAAATTTCTATACAAAGGATGATATCAACGAACTTCTTGAAGAGTGGGTCGAAGAACTAATACAATTTCTCGTTTGAGGTTCTTAATCTTTGTTTATTTAAACTATATGTAGTCTTTGATGATCATGTTAGTTTGGCTTAGAAAACTAATATATATATATATACTTAGGTTATATAGATTATATGGATATGATTATGATCAAGTTATTATGTTAATTTAATATTAGTATGTAAATATATATTTATACTCCATTTTATTTCAAATATTTAGTGTATGTAATGAATTTGGATTACATTTATAAAATTTCAGGGAGTAGTATAGACACTACGTTATAAATACCCCCTGAAAATATGTACCACCATGCTTATAAGGTACTGAGGAAGATTTTATCTACCAAGGCGCCTTGGAGGCGCCGTGAAAGACATCTTTCACGGTACCTGTTAAGCACCTTGGTATCTAGATACCAATGCGGCATTTAACAAGTATCGTGGAAGATGTCTTTCACGGCACCTAGATACTAATGTGGCACTTAACAGGCACTGTGGAAGATGTCTTTCACGGTGCCTAATAGGTGCCTTGGTAGACCTTCTACAGCGCCTTCATAGCCAAGGCTTATTACGATACCTGCAACCAAGGCGCTTTTGTGGATGCCGTAAAAGACCTTTCAAGTCATTTATAAAGCGCCTTGAAATGCCTTTTTTATTGTCATTTATAAAGCGCCTTGAAATGCCTTTTTTATTGTAGTGCCAACTACCTTTTATTCCTACTAATGCATAGACCTTCTTTTAGAAAAAGTCAAAAGGTAAAAGTAATTTATAAGCGCGTATATATATATATATAATGAACTAAATCCATATAAACTCACCTTAATCAACGACAAAGATTCATCCAGAGATTATTTCTTTGTTGGAGTCTTAAGAAGCTAGTAGTAGAGGTAAGATATTTAAAGAAAAAGTAAAGTTTGCACATCCCGAAATTCTAGAGAAGTCTAGCAATTTAAAAGATGTTAATAAGGTCAGTGGAGCTCATAATACGAAACTAGTCGGTTCACAATCTAGAGCAAGTTCTTTTTTTTTTTTTTTTTTTGACTTAACAGTTGGTATTAATATAATTAAAAAAATAACTTTAATATATACAAGCATCTGTACCAAATCATATTAAACACGACATCTGGGAATAACTTACATACATATATACATATAAAGAAAGACATATATATTACACTACTATAATTAAGTTCAAAATCATTACAATTGTAATAATTAGCTTGAAACGTTACTTTTCCATTCAAAAACAAAAATATCATTTCAACAATTATTAAAGTCCTGTCAAAATAATATTCACATATATTCTTCATAAGTACATCATGTCCTTTTGGATACAAAATAGCCTTTCACTGCAAATATAAATTTGGAAAAATTCAGTTAGTCAATTAAACAAATTTTCATATTAAAAAATACTCCTATTTTAGTACTTAATGTTAATTATTATTATAATAAAAATAGATTCTAACATGTTAAAATTAAATGTAAGAATGTTTATTATTGGCCAGATACACTTATAAGAAATTTGGGCACTGCATAACATCACATAGTTGCTTATGTACCTATATGCTAGAGGCCTTGTTGCTCCAAAAACAATTTTTTTAAGTCGCAAATATGCTTTTTGACTGATTATCTTGGGATATCTAATTGTTGTTGTGGGTTCCCCTTTTCATCTAAATGTCTTTTTTGCATTGATCTCCAAGACAAGCAACATCTATTGGATTTTTATGGTTTCTTGCCCTATTTATCTGTTTCTGTGAAGCTTCCTTGTGATGTGAATTTTCGAAAGGTGTCACAAGACTTGTAACCTTGCAGGATTTATTTATTCATTTTTTATTTTCCAGAAAGGACATTTTCATCTTTGTTTGGATTCTTGAATCATGTTTTCTGATTTTTCCCGTCCCTTTTCTTGGATTTTTTCAAATTCTAATGCATTTTTTCAAATAAGTTGGCTCAATATAGTTAGTTTGTGGTAGTGAGAGCTTTATATTGGAAGTACATATGGTACTGTTTCATGTGTCAAGTGATCTGGAGATTTAATCAGCTGCTGTAACTTGTATTCTGTTTTCTATTCTTATCAATGAAGTTAGCTTTATATATATATACCTTCTGGCTGTATCTATTCCAGAGTATTTTTTTTTTGTTCTTTACTATACATTATTTTCTTAAACACACATTCATGTTCTGTTCTTTAAACTCACACACACACACACACATATATATATATATATATATATATATATATATATATATATATACAAATTCTAGTAGGCTAGTGTAGCACATATATATTATTTTTCGAAACTCTCCTAATTAATCAAGCTTAATTTTCTAGATGTATAATAAAATTGTTCTTCATATGTCTTTTTAGTCGTATTTTTTTGTCTTTTAATCTTGAGAATGCCTAAAATGCACTCTAAATCCATTTTTTTTTTCATTTCTCTAGTCAAAGAAACAAAACATTTTTTAATTTGGGTTTTAATAATATTGTTCTTTTCTTTGACTTCTATAGGTTATCAAGCACTATGGTTTGAAGCTTTTAAAGAATCGTTGTGTCAGTCTTTTACTATATAATTGTACGATTGATTGGGAGAAGATAGGTCTGTCGTTTAAGCAAGTAAAATTCAATCTTTATGCTCTGTTAGAAAGATATCAGAAACTTTGTTTTCTACTTGAGCATCTCATTAAGTTTAATTTTATTATTATAAATTTCCTTTTGGTGTAAAAGTACTGCGCTGTGAAAATTGACTTTTTCCCTAGTTATGGGTATGGACATGATACTTATGTATATTGTTAGTTGTTGGGCTATTTCTAACACACAAAACACTGCAAGTATATATATCACAATAAATAATATAGAGTAAGAGAGTGTTAATCCCATGAGGAGTACCAGATTTATAAATACTAAGTACTAACTAAAACTAGTTTCCAATTTATCCAAATGACAATATTCAATAATTTTATGCAAGAATTAAAATTTAAAAAACAATATGAAAAGAAAGAAAAGAAATTGAAAACTAAGCGACCAAAATAATTCTTAAAGCAATAGTAGAGAACCTAGGGATGCAATCTACCTTCTAACTCTTCCAACTACTAGTTTTCCTCATAAAATAATTATCTAAGTAGAATTGACAACCAGGAATCCTAAAGTATTTACAAAATCCTTTCCAAGACATAAGTGAAAATGTTTAAACAAGATAATATGTTACTCCTAACATAAATTGATTAGACTCATTAAGTTTGGTCATTCTCACATAAAGTTGCACAAGTTACACAGGTATATTCCTATCCTATACAAACTCACCCTATACTAAGTGATCTTATGATGTTCTATCTATGTCCAAACCTATAATCCCTTCCCAAGTTCGTATAGATTTCACAATAACAATCTATTTAGTGGCCAAGTAAATAAATGCATTAATCTCAAGATAAAATAATCAATTCGACCATGGATATCAGAAGCAATAGAGAAAAACTAAATAGTTGGATTACATTAGAGGTTCAATTACCTCTCTAGAAATGGAGTTTAGCTTATATTCATATAAAATGATTCATAACAAATATACAAACATTGATACATAATCATTTTGTAGGAAATAAAAGAGAAAAAGATAATAGTAAGTAGTAGAAAAACTCATTTGAAACTTCTAATTTGATTTCTTCTTCTTCTTTAATCCTCCTCTTGATGTTGTTTCTTCCTTAGAAATGGCTCTAGGAACCCTTGGCTACTAGGGTTTTCATCCCCCCTTTCTCTCTCTTATTGTGTGAGAGAGTTTATATAGAAGAAGCCAATCAGCCACGATCCAGAAATTCTACAATGTGCCTGCACTTTGTGGTGTCGTAGCACTGAGACGATCGAAGAGTTGGTGTTGCAGCGCCACATTATCCAAGGGCTAGCACCATAGCCCCAAGGGATTGATGTCACGGCATTCCAGCGCCACTTCCTGGCACCTCAACACCAGTTCTTTAGAACTTTTGGCGTTGCGGTGCAAAAATGGCGCTGTAGCGCCCAGTTCTGCTAAGTTTCTTTCATTATGGTACTACTACACTCTGCTGAGATGTTGTTCATCCGTCTTTGCTTGTGAAAGATCGAAATTACCTTGGTTTAGCTTCAGTTTCACTCAAAGTCAGAATTCTCCTCTCAATGACTTCTCATCTGAAATATATATCAAAAACAACAAAACACGTAAAAAGAATTCAAAGGCGAGCAATTCTTAAGCTCGAAATTATGGTAAAGATAAATGTAAAATACACTTATCATTAGTGTCTAATTTTATGTATTTTTTATTGCTATTTTAACTTATTTCTTTTCGAAAAAGCTATATGCCTACTATTTTTTATTTATTACTTTTCATTCTAAAAAGATAATAGTTTGGGTTTTGGGATATATGTTCTAAAACAAGAAAAATATTTTATTTATCGATAACAAGCATTTGGGTATTTTCTACAATAAAGATGCCGATCAACAAGAGTTGGATGAACATCAACAACTGACTGTCTAATGAGTACAGAAGAGGCATCAAAGAGTTCGTTGAGAAAGCTAAAGATTATGTCAATGAACATGGTCAAATTATTTGAGAGTCATTTAATTTGAAACGGTATCTAACGATCGCATTCTGTTTGGTCGTTCCACGGAGTCTTTTCATGCTCCACAACCTGAAAGCGAAAACTTTGTAGATGATGACGATGATGAAATGGTTGATGTGTTAGCTGATCTTGGTGGACGTAGAGGATTTGGTGAAACAAGCCATATGGCTGATGAGGGATCTGTTGGAATTTTTGCCCTAAAAAGCAAATTTCCAATTTTACCCTTTTGAGTATAAACAACTTTCTCTTATATGCAATTATGATATTTTTTAGATTAAACTATCTTAGTTTAATAGTTTATTCATCTGAAAGAGATTCCATTACTTTATATGTGTATAAAGAAACAAATATGATTCAGTGTTAATTATAGGGAGATTTGTTTCTTTATCTAAGTCTAGAAGAAGAAGTTTATCTATTTCAGTGTTAAAGTGAAGTACTTTATTTACTTTAGGTTGTAGTGTTTGTCTATTTCAACGGAAATGATGTGTCTCAAATCATTGAAGTATCTGACTTCTGATAGAAACACTAATACAACATAAACAAGTTATATGTATTGAATTGGACTAGGTAATATAAAGAATTGGAGTGTCGTAACTCAATTCTTATATTATCACAAACTAGCTCTTAGCATATAGATCTTAATCCTTGATGTTTGANTTCATAGAATAATTAAATTTAAGATCTTAGTATTCACTTTGTGAATTGGTTGATAATTTTGTCTAAATGGCCATTGAGAACAAAATTATCGACAATATTATTCCTTGATAGAAAGATGGTAACTTAAAGGTAAATAGATATTGGAGGGGTATTATGGTAATTTCACCTATCCAACTACGCATTGTATAAGGATTCTATATATGGTATAGAATATGCTAGATGGATTAGTTAATCAAGGTTAGTTGATTAAATCTCTATAAAAGGCATGCCATTTAATCTAAGGGTGCAGTATTGGGCTTTTAGTGGAATATTCCATTTACTAATAATATTTATATAAATACCATAACAGGAGTTACAATGTATTTATCATATTATTAGAGATTAGATTATTTGGATCCATTAGGTCCCTTGTCTAGCTCAATTAAGCTCATTAATTGGTTGGTGGAATTTGTGAAATTAGTTTCATGAAACTGTGTAAAATAATGATTCTACACAGAAGTTGGTATTTTTATAAATAAATTTCATGAGCTAGACATATTTATAAAAATACACCCAAAGTCAAAATTGGAGAACAAACCCAATCCTAATTTGACTAGGATTAGCAGTTTTTGGTCCTATATATATAAGATATATGAGACTACACAGTAACTCTTAGAGAGTCACACGCATAGACACAGGGAGAGAGGGAGGAAAATCGGCCAAGGCTGAGAAAGAGGGAAGAGAAAAAGTTTCTTACTATCTCACAGTCCCATCTCATGTCCCGGTGTTCCATAGGATTAAGAAGACGTTCTTGATCGTTCTCCAACATAGGTTTCAACTTGGTACCGACTCGCCTCATCAACCAAGAGCAAGAGCATAGACAAGAAGATTTAGGGTTGGAGGTTTGATCCCCATCAACAAGGAGATTAAGGAGAAATACGCTATAAGAGGTAAACCCTAATCTCATCTCTAGGGTTTTTGTATCTAGATTTGATTTATGTTGTACATGATACTGTCTATGATGCATGTGCTGGTGTTTATTGGAATAAATTTCTGGAAAATATTTTCATAAAATCATTTTCAAGAACACCATAGTTTTTTAAAATCAAGAAACGCAGCAGAATTGGTCTTTTAAAATTTTTCTTTTTATAAAACATTTCGGATCGTGATTTAACATAAATTAACTCTTAATCTAGATAAGAACAATACCTGGATTTGCTCCACAACCTTCTCATCTTCCCATTTATTCTGAAAAGCCATTTGATTAATCCGGTGGGTGGTCACCTTCTTGATTCCCAACAAAGAGATGCGCAGATGAACAAGAAGATAATCTTCTCGAACTGATTTCTCCAGGATGGCCAAAAAACCAAGGACAGTGAATCCCTAGTAGTGGCTGATTTTCTCTACTCTCTCTCTCTCTCTCTCTCTCTCTCTATTTTTCGTGTGACACTCTCTTCTCAAGGGGGTGTTTCACGTATAACACATGTGTCTGATTACTAGAGAACTTTTATCTTAATTATAGAAAGATTAGTAAACCCTAATGTGCTTATTGGTTTTGTTGGACTCAAGTGATCATCAAATAATTATTGGGCTTTAATTTGAGCAAGATAAGGGACCAGATGGATCCATAAAGCCCAAGCTCAAATGAACCATATACCTACTATCATAATTAACTTTTAATTATGATTGGGCCTTGTCCATTAATATTTTGGCACACCACTTTAGGCCCAATATTGTACTCTTGGACTAAATGTCATTGATTTTTTCTGTGAAGCTTATCAGCAATTAATTAGCTTGATCCATTTAGTATATACTATACCTATAGACGTACCCCCAATACAATGCCGTACTAGTAGGATAAAATTACCGTATTACCCCTCTAGTACATATTTACTTTTGAGTTGCCATTTTTTATCTAATGGATAATAGTTGACTATACTGTTTGTATCTGCTTATACCAACACAATCAAATTCATATAGTGAATACCAGGGCCCTAGTTTATATTATCCAAGTACTTGAAAAAACTCAAAGTGATATCATATGCATGGTGTCCATCTTGAAAAACATTCTACACATTTCATATACCTTATCTTCCAAGATACCGGAGTTCGAACCATAAATCGGAACTAGTCCTTTAGTAACTCAAAAAGACAAAACACATGAAAATAAATTCGTTAATCACTAGAATTAAGGTCTTCTACAATAGTGCTCGATTAGTAAAATTAGAACTTTGAGTTATGACACTTAACCTCAAATTCTAATTCACTAGGTCGTGTTCGATGCTGTTATAATTTTCTTATAACACACTAATATTTCTATCCGAAGACTCACTTCAATAATTAGAGACTTCATTAATTAAATAGACAACACTACATTCTATGGCATAGTAAAGTATTCCATCTTCAATATACAGAATGCGAATAATTTAATTTAGACACAATGAAATAAAGAATATAATGTCTCCCACATATGAATTCATCATACTAATAATTCTTTATTACTCATTTCATGTTTTGGAATCTTTTAGATGTTTGTATAAGATAAACATACACATCACATGTATATCAATGGAATATAAATGAAATAAAAATTCATAACATGAAATTTATTAATAATAAATAGATACTAAATAATCTAATAAATATTATTTATAATGTCTAAATAATAAACTGCTTTATAGGACATTATTCCAACAGCATGTGTGTTATATGGTTATGAAAACTGTTTTCATGTAAAAATTTTAAGACTTAAATTCGCTAATTTTTCTGTTGCGTTTATGATATGATCATGTATTTTCCATATCTGCATGTATGCATGATTTTCCTAAATGTTAGGTCAATTTACCAACAAGATCGAATGAGGTTCTCATGGATGATTATAGACAATCAAAAAAATTCGATGAGTTGTTTGGTGAAATGGAAACGGAGTTATATTCGGGATGTCAAAAGTTCTTGGCGCTTAATTTCTTAGTGAAATTGATGCATTTGAAAGTGCTTAATAAGTGGCGTAATAAATCATTTGATATGCTCCTCAAATTATTGAAAGAAGCTTTTCCTGAAGGGACAACTTTGTCGGGATTGCATTATGAGTCAAAGACCAAGTTGCATGATCTTAGATTAGGATATGAGTCCTTTCACGTTTGTAAGTATGATTGTGTGCTATTTTGGAAAAAGAATGTGAATTTACAAAATTGTCTAGTTTGAAGCAAAAGTCGTTAGGTGGATGGGAATGGAAAAGGAAAACAAGTACCTAATAAGGTCATGCAGTACTTTCCATTGACTCCACGATTAAAACGGTTATATAGTTCTAGACACACTGTGAAGCATATGAGGTGGTACGATTCTGGGAGACCAAAGGAAGAGGTGTACTACGACATCATGTAGATGCTTAAGCTTGGAAAGACTTAGATAAACGATACCCAAATTTTATAGCGGACCCGAGAAATGTAAGTTTAGGGTTAGCAATAGACGAATTTAATCCATATAGGAACATGAGTAATGCGTATAGCATGTGGCCTGTAATCCTAGTTCCTTATAATTTGCCACAAGTGCATGAAAGTAGAGCCCATGATACTATCTCCTTTAGTACTTGGTCCTAATTCCCTAGAAAAAGATATGGATGTGTTTATAAGGCCTTTTGTAGACGAGTTGAAGGAATTATGGGAAAATAATGTTGTTACTCGGGATGCAATAAATGATTCTATGTTTGGAATGCATGTGACGATTTTGTGGACCACTAATGACTTTCCAACATATGCTTTTATGTCTGGATGGAGTACCAAAGGGTATAAAGCATGTATAATGTGCAATAAAGAAACCTCATCTATTGGAATAAGGAGTAATATTGCATATACTGGGCATAGACATTTCCTTTTGATTAATAATCCAATGAGGAAAAGCAAAAGATTTGATGGGAAGTCCGAGTTAAGGCCACCACCTCGACAATATTCTAGTGATCTTATATTAGGATAATTAGAACAATTACAGACTTGATTACTTGGTAAGCACAAGTAGTACGGGGGTATTAAGCATAAATGTTTATTGGCTGAACTTAACTGGTCTAAGAAAAGCATATTTTTCAACTTGATTATTGGCAACACTTATTATTGCGATATAATCTAGATGTAATGCACATTGAAAAGAATGTACGTGATAGTGTGTTAAGGACTTTATTAGACATTGATGGAAAATCTAAAGATGCGGAGAAAGTAAGACCTGATCTTTGCGATATGAAAATTTGAAAAGAGTTGCATCTTTATAAGGTTGGTAATAGGTGGAAGAAACCACATGCAAATTATATACTAAGTGTTGATGAGAGGCATAAATTTTGTCAATTTATTAAATCAGCGAAGTTTCCAGAGAGATTTGCAGCTAACTTGTCTAAAAATGTGAGTGACGTAGACAGTAAGATATCAGGTCTTAAATCACATGATTATCATGTGTTTTTTCAAAGATTGTTATCAGTTGGTATCTGACCTTATTTGAAGAAACAAATCCGTGATACTATTACTGAACTTTGCAACTTTTTTCAACAAATTTGCGCAAGGACTTTGAATGTTAGGGACCTTGAAAGACTTCAAGGGGACATAACAAATATTCTTTGCAAGTTACTGAGAAAAGGGATGCTAGACACAAAACACAAAACAATAGTATTTGTGTTCCTGGGATAGATGGAAATAATTTTTATGGAGTACTAGAAGATGTAATCGAGTTGTCATATTTGAAAGGATGTTGTGTGTTACTTTTCAAATGCAAATGGTTTGACACAAATCCTAAAAGAAAAAGAATTCAGGAAGATAATAGATTTACTAGTGTGTTTGTTAGTGCTTAATGGTATCAAAATGATCATTTTATACTTGCATTAGAGGCACAAATGGTCTTTTACATTAATGATGACAAAAATGGGTCAAATTGGAGACTTGTACACAAGTTTAGCCAGGGGAATTTGTAGGATATTCCATATGCTAATTCAGAGGACACCACAATTCAAACAAATAATGAGATTCTGGTGTTACAAGAAGATGATTCTTCTGCTTTTCGCATATGGATCGAACTTCCAGAGCTCGACAATGTTCAATTTCATCGTGATAATATTGAGCTAGAAAATGTTTATAATGGAGATGAACTTCTCCAAGAAGGCCACATAATGAGAAATGATGATATTTTGATTGATGATGATGAATTTGAGGATGACACACTAGAAGAATATGATGATGAAGAAATAGTGACCGTGGATAGTGATAGTGATAGTAGTGGTGGAAATTACAACATATCTTCTGGTGAAGAAATTTAAAGAAGAACCTTTAAAATGATTATCTAAAGAATAACCTTAGTTTTCTCTTTCATGCATTTTAATGTTTTTAAAAAACCAAATATATGGGCTACGTCAAGAAAGATTCCTATTTTCTTTAATACTGTTAATAAAGAATCCTATTTTTATTTGATGAAAAATTAAATTTTTAATGATATTCAATATGTACGATTTTGGAAAAGTACTTAGATGCCTAATTTTAATGTTCTTTTTGCAGCATTATGTCTACTTCAGAGTGTGTTCACATTGGAAGTTCTGGTGAGGAGGGTTCAAATCCACAGAAGAAGGTGCGGTAAGAGTCCAAAGGCATTAATGTGGAGAAATGGATGAAGAAAGTGTTGAAAATAAACTTGTTTAAGCTCATAAGAAATATTTAAGCCCATCAACATGAGGTCCAATAAGTTGGAGTTAGCCCAAGCGCAAAACTCACAAAAGAAAAAGCCCAAGTCCAAATTAAAGAAGCCTTCCACCTAGAATCTTCTAGTGTTAGGTAGATATTAGCTTTTTGCATGTGAATTATTTGATTATTATTAGAAGTGTGTAGAAGAAAATATGTGTGGTTTAAGGATTTTTGTAATTATTTATTTGTGTGGTTCTCATTGTTTCTCATGTAGTATAAATACCCCTCCCTATTTGAGTTTTAAGCATCAAGTAAGAAGCAAAGCTTCTAAGAGTGAAGAGAAGAGAGAAAGAAGCATAGCTTCTAGTGAGTGAGTGAGTGAGCTTGAAGAGTGAAGTTGAGAATTTTCTCTTGTAAAAGTATTTGAGTGAATAATAAAGTTTGTTTTACTTTCCAACAAAGTGGTATCAGAGCAAGGTTGTGAGTTCTCTTGAAATTCTAAGTATGCTCTGTGGTTGCAACTTTGACTGATCTTCCACATCAGAAAAGAATTCTTGAGATTGAGAGTATTAGCTATTTGTTCCAAACATACTACTATTACATATCAAATCGAAGAGCTCGACGAGACGAACACATTACCACAAAAATCAGCCCAATCGGAGTCCGAACGTGTCAGAACGAGTCATCGGAAATTTGCTGCCATAAACTAAATCAACTCACTCAGTTGAGCCGAGTCAGAGTCATTTGACCGAGCCGTCAGAACTGTTGATCAAGCCATCAAAGCCGAGCCGTCAGAGCTGTTGACCAAGCCATCAGAGCCGTTTGACCGCGCCATTGACTAAGCCGTCAGAGCCGTTGACCAACTGTTTTCCGGCGTTGACCGTTGACCAAGCGTTGACTTTGACCGTTGACTTTGACCAGGTCGATATACAAGTCAATCTTAAGGTTTTTCGGCATTCTGGATCTATCTGTGTAGTCAAAATTTCCAAAAACTCACTCCGTTAAGAGTTATGGCTACCGGCAGTTTAACATATCTTCAAGTTCCACCACTTCAAGGTAATAACTTTGATAATTGGACTATCAAAATGAAAGTCCTCCTTGGAGCACATGATGTTTGGGAAGTAGTAGAGAAAGGCTA
>JXTB01000075.1:102829-129781 GCA_002914805.1 Parasponia andersonii
AAGAAGGCATCTTTATCTCCCAAGAAAGCTATACAAAGGAGATCCTAAAAAAGTTCAATATGGATGATTGCAAGCCAATAAGTATACCAATGGAGTGTGGAATAAAATTATTCAAAAATGATGAAGCAGAAAAGGTGGATCCAACACTTTTTAAGAGCCTTGTTGGATGCCTTAGGTACTTGACATGTACAAGGCCCGATATTCTCTATGCAACTGGACTAGTGAGTCGTTACATGGAAACTCTAATAACTACTCACTTCAAAGCTGCAAAGAGAATTCTCCGTTATCTAAAAGGTACGATCAATCTTGGCTTGTTCTATTTAGTTTCTACTGATTACAAACTCGTTGGTTACAGTGATAATGATTGGGCCGGAGATACTGATGATCGAAAAAGCACAACTGGTTTTGTGTTTTTCATGGGAGAAACTGCTTTCACCTGGGCATCTAAGAAACAACCGATTGTCACCCTTTCAACATGTGAAGCTGAGTATATAGCTGCTACGTCATGTGTTAGTCATGCAATCTGGCTAAGAAAGTTGTTGAAAGAGTTAAACATGCCTCAAAAGGAGCCAACGGAGATTTGTATTGACAATAAGTTAGCAATAGCTTTGGCTAAAAATCCAGTATTTCATGACTGAAGTAAGCATATCGATACTCACTATCATTACATAAGAGAAGGTGTTGCAAACAAAGAAGTATAATTGGAGTATGTGAGATCACATGATCGGATTGCTGATATTTTCACCAAGCCACTCAAGTTTGAAGACTTTACAAGATTAAGAAATTTACTTGGTATTTTAAAACAAGTTTAAGGGGCGGTGTTGAAAATAAACTTATTTAAGCCTATAAGAAATATTTAAGCCCATCAACATGAGGTCCAATAAGTTGGAGTTAGCCCAAGTGCAAAACTCACAAAAGAAAAAGCCCAAGTCCAAATTAAAGAAGTATTCCACCTAGAATCTTCTAGTGTTAGGTAGATATTAGCTTTTTACATGTGAATTATTTGATTATTATTAGAAGTGTGTAGAAGAAAATATGTGTGGTTTAAGGATTTTTGTAATTATTTATTTGTGTGGTTCTCATTGTTTCTCATATAGTATAAATACCCCTCTCCATTTGAGTTCTAAGCATCAAGTAAGAAGCAAAGCTTCTAAGAGTGAAGAGTTGAGAATTTTCTCTTGTAAAAGTATTTGAGTGAATAATAAAGTTTGTTTTACTTTCCAACAGAAAGCTCAAGGACCATTAAAGGATTTTGATGAGGAGACGGGAAAATCATATGGAAAGATCAGAATTCAGTGACATGATACCGCAACAAGTTTGCTACACTCCCCCCATTTTACTTGTTGGAAAGATGTACCAAAAGAAGACAAAACTTTAATTTTGGATCGACTAGAAGTAAGTTCTAATTCAAATTATGAATATAAAATGATAATGACTTTTATTTACCCCGCTGTAAATTTGTTGGCAGTTGCAGTTTGTTTTTGATTGAACCAACGTCATTATCATGGATGAGACGGATAGGCTAGCTACAAAGGCATTCAAAGAATGCCTTTATTCTTTGTGAAGGCATTGGAAGAAGTTGGGTGGAGAGAAGGACAAGGGCGCCCCTAAAAACAATCTGCCAAAAAAGATTAAAGATGAAGATTGGAAGTTCCTCTGTGATTATTTTGGTTCTGAGAAGCAGATGATGAATATGAGAGTTGATTACTTATTGCCACTGATGTGTTTGTTTACCTCTTACTTTTTCTCTTCTAAAATTATATGTTTCACTTTGTGGTTGAACAACACATATTTATATGAACTCTTTGTAGTGTTTGTTTATGGAAGTCATGATCTATGATATGGTTATTACATCTTCATGCTAAATGCCTGCTGCTATATATGCATTTATTACAGTAAAGTTTTGTATTTACTTAACTTTATGCCATTTATTTGGTTTTTGACAGAAAATATCAGAGCAAAACTCTGCCAGTTGAGGGATGATGCCATTTGAGACTTGCCATGGCTCGAGGTCCATTCTCTCTTATTTGAAGGAAGGAGTAAGCAAAACACTATTATCTATTAGTGAATAGCAACACGTACTCTAAATTAGTTGTAATAATTTATCTGATTTGATTATTTAATAGGAGAATACGGAGACCCATGATCTTCCAAGCTTGGTTGATAATTTTAAGGACATGCACTGGCGTTTATCTACTGGGTGGACAAATGAACAACGAATGCCGTTTATGTAAGTGTTACACTCTACTTTTTCACAGAAAAATTAGTGAAAAAAAATTGTTCCTTTTATGTCCTTGCACATTAGAATGGTGATTGCTCTATTAATGAGGCTTGATACATTAAGATAAAAGCTTTTATAACAAGCTTAACATTAGTAGAAATTTATGTGTTAGGTGTGATTGCTCTGTTTGTACTATGGACTAACTGAAACTTTAAATCAGAGAGAAATCAAAGTAGAAATTTATGAGCCATGGTCCATGGGGTGTATTTAACTTGTATAAATAAAAGATGAAACAGCTAGTCAGGTATTATTAGAACTCAGCAGAAATGAAATACCTGCCATTGAGCAAAGCTTAATTGATAAAAAGTATCCTTAAACTCAAACCAGTACGTAGAGAAATGGAATAGCAAATTAAATCTATTAGGTATGTTTCTGTAAATATCAGTAGAACTTCTTTATAATTTGCATTTTGGTGAAATCTAAATAATACAAATATATATATATATAAATATATATATATAATTGCCACTGGATCTTGTTAATTAATGGAATACTGATACTTGATATTTGTACTATGACATGGCTCTGAGGAGCAAAATCTTCTTGGTTTTGAGCTTTACAGATCTAATTTAGGCTTATGTAGTTCTGTAAATGAAAATTTGTATAGCGATAGATGCTTCGTTCTTAAACTTCTTTTGTTTTTTTTTTCTTCTAATTGGTGTAATCTAGCATTTCATAATTGCCAACTATGATTTATGAGGAGCTGTTTTTGTGTTTTGAGGCATGTATTAAATCAAACTTACAACTTTGGGTGGAGAAACTTTGAGCATGAGTCGTTTGCTAAGTTTGTAGAAATGAGTTGTGACATGTAGGATTGTTCTGCTTTTTGATTTTGTGTCATGGGCAATGTTTGCTTAATGAAATTTACAAATTATTTTTATAAATAGAGTAATTTATCTACATTGTTCTGACTTTATTTTTTTATTTTACATACTGCAGAATAGGATGGTCAAGATGCCTGCATCTCAGCCCACTCAGCCAGCAAATTATGTTAGTGAATCAGTTAGTTCTATTGGTTCTGTTTCTGCATCCAAGGCTTTAACTGATGATCAGATAGTTGACATTGTACGTGGTACCCGCTCTCGCTACAAGAAGGAACAAAGTGCATTGCCTAGGCTTAAGGCAATTGGAGGGACTAGAGTGCCTAGCAGCAGCAATGGTTCTACTCTAGCTAGGGAGCAAGCTGAGACCATCGCCACTCTTCAGCTTCAGATAGTGGAGTTATTTTGTGATCCATTTTTTTTCAGACCATCGCCCATCAGCAATGGTTCCTTCAATTAAAAAAATTGCTCCTTCCACCAGCTGATCTTCCCAAAATAAATGAATGTTTAGAAAATATTCATAATATGATATAAATTTTCTTATTAGCTTTATCATTTATTTTATTGAATTTCAAATATTCACGAACAATTATAAGAAATAATATATAATTCAAAATGGTTTCAGAATATTTTGCAGATATGTTAACATGTCTAGAAAAGGTTATGGTTTTTAAAACAACGGAACTTTTTGCAGATGAGTTTTTGTATCTGGAAAAGAGAACACGCTGGTAAAAGTCTGTTTTTTCACATACGCGTTTTCTAGTTGCTTTTGCAGACGAATTTCACTGTTGCCGGTAAAAATGAGTTTTGCAGGCGAGAAATTGTAGACGAGTGTTGCCAATGGGAATCTACGTCTGCAAAACTTTTACCGGCGAAATGGGCCTAGAGGACGGTGTTTCTGGTCAGTTTTGGTCAATCCAAATAAGGTATATCTATTAAATGTCATTCACTTGGCTTTAAAATCAAGTAGGATTCAGAATTATATTTTAATCTTTTAGTAAAATTATAAGAAGCATTAGATAATGATGTAAAGTTATTCTTGAGCTTTGCTTCATTCAGAGTGGTAACAAACTTACTCTTTAAGCATTTTGCATACTTAACTTCTCTTTTGTCTTAACATTTTTTTTTCCTTTTGTGCGTACCTTCTTATCATTATTATTTCCATTAACTAAACAAAAGTTCTTTTCTTTTTTTTCTTAAGTTGACAAACGTCTCTTGAAAATTGGGTCAAAGGGAGAGATAGGCAATAGTATGTTTGTTATCTTAAATGCCAAATTCAATTTTCACTAGATTATTTTGCATTTTCAGTCTCTTTCTATTCGAGTATGTACATATACAATTATAAGATCTATCACCTCAGATATAATTATAAGATCTGTCACTTTACTTAATTGTTAGACATGAGAATCCTAATAGGGTTAGTGGTATTTCTCATCATCCTTTTTACACAAATTACAGACTCCATTAAGCCATATGCTTGGAGACCAAGCCTGCTTTGCTAGCAGTATTAGTTTTCTTCTGTTCTATGTGACACTAGGAACTTATTTGATGTTTGATGTTTATATTCAGGTACTTAATTTGCCTTTTCTTATTTTTCTGTATGTTCTACTACTATATTAGCATTTTTTTCTTATTGGAACAAGTTTTTTTGGCAGGAGATTTTGGAGTTAAAGGACTTTGACATCAAAAAAGAAGCACAAATCCGGGAAAGGAACAACAACCGCTCCAGAAAAAAGAACATATGGTCCTCTCATTTCAACTATCTCTGTGAACTCTGATAAGTTACAGAAAGTTGTTTTCCTTCAATGTATGTATTGTATTAAATTCTTCTTCATGTTTACCTCTCTTTAACATCTGTTTATTCAAGAAGCTTATCTAGCTGACTTGTTTAATACTTGTACAAAAAGAAACATGAGTAGAGGCATTGGTGGTGGAATCCTTTATGATCCCTGCACTCTACCAATAGCTCTTACATATCGGAATGACATATGTTGTTGAACGAGATTCGTATGCTCCTGATTTTTGGTCCTCTGGGTTCCAGTTATTTCAAATGCTCTCTCTCGCTGAGAAAATATTAGTAGAAGGCATGATTATTAATTAGGTGGCAAGAGCTACGCGATTGAGCTTACCTATGTGCACTCAATACTCAATAGGTATTGCTTTTGTTACATTCCTCTATCTTTCTTCATCGATATACATTTATTTTTTTATGTTTTATTTTATTTTATTTTATTTTATTTGGTGCTTGAATCAATGAGATTGGGATTAATAGATGCATACTTCCCTGTGTGATTATGATTTGGTAGTTGAGTTCATTATATGTATTGTTTTGAAGAAAAGAACATGTAATTACCTCTTCTCCTTCTTCATTACTTTCTCTGTTTTATCATTTGTACTTGCTCGGGTGGGAATAAGGGATATACCAAATATTGGAGCTCATATTGCAGAGAGAAGAAGATTAATTTCAACTTTCTAAGACCATTTTTACATTTTTTTTCCCCTTGCAATATATACTATCTGATATTCTATATTCCTTTCTTCTTTGTTCTAAAACATGACCTTGTAAAAGTTTGTATCAAATAGATTTACTATTTTCTCTAATTAATTGAACTGTTTACATGTCTAACTTAACTCTTTAAGTTGTGATTACTGTGCACATTTAACTCTGACTTGTGTTCCCAACACTATCACGTCCCCTGTAAATTTAAAATTCTTAGTTCTATTATCACTGACTGTCTATTCTGTATAAGAGGGACTTGTTAATATTGTAGTTCATTGAGGGATGCTTGATATAGAAAAATCACTGAACCTGTGCCCTACTCCGACAGTATTTCATTAAGAATGTAAATTTCCTCTACTCAATCTAAGATTAAGAACAAATAATAAGAAAATTGGGAGTATCCTCCAAGAATTACTACCTTAAATTTTAATATTGGGAAAAAGTCCTCAATCATACAGTCTTATGTACCGAATCTGCTTATACACTTAACTAATAGAATAAAATGAAATAAATTATTATCTTAAGTAGTTATTCTATGTTGATTTACTTATCTACTTAACTTTTATATTGTTAAGTTAGTAATTTTTAGTTAGTGTTATATGTAAATTTATATTTATATTATATTTCATTTGAAATATTTGGTATATGTTATGGATTTAAATTATATTTGTAAAATCTAGGGATATATACAGATATATTAAAAATGCTTCTGAAAATAGTGTACCACGGTACTCATAGAGTGCTTTAATAAAAAAATGCCAATCAAGATACCAAGGCACTCAAAAAGTATCTTAGTAGACCTGCGAAGACATTTAATAAGCACCTTAGTATCTAGGAGATACCAAAATACCATGGTAGATAGCCGAAGCCTTTTACGCTACTTGGAACCAATACACTTTCTCAGGCATTGTAATAAGCCTTTCAAGGTACTTTATAAGCATTAAAGCAATATGAAAGTCCTATTTTGTTGTAGTAATTATTCTATTATATTTTCAAATTAGATGACTTAGAAAATTTTATTTTTTATATTTTAGAATTCTAATTTCTATTTAGCATAATGGCATTTTACTTTCCTTCATTCCGCTAATATTTTCTCCCTTTTATTACATAACTTTTCTATTTGGTATCGTTTTTGCCGCAAAGTGCCTTTAGCTTAAACTAGAGCTCATAGTAAACTACCCAAATTTTAACCTATTTTAAGTAAAGGTCCTTTTCTCAAATATTGTAGCAAAATAATTAATATACCAGTAAATGTAATAAATATAAAATATTATATATCTATTATAACAACTAATATACAAAAATATAGATACACCAAGTGTAAATAATTTAGCTATAAAAAATGAATATTTATTAAAACTAAGTGTAAAAAAGGACAACAACTCTAATTTCTCCTTAAAAAGAGTAGAGAGACTTAATGTACTGACACGAGTAGAGGGATCTGGGCCGAGAGATCATACTTAGCTCGATAAATAAGTAAAAACTAGGCCTTGTACAACATTTTTTGAAAAAATTTAGAAAAATATAGTGGCACTATTTTTGTAGATTTGGTATAGATTTATTAGAAGAATGCCATTTTAAAAAAATATTTATTTAAAATAGTGACTAGTAAGCGGTAACCAGTTTTCAAGTACTAGAAACTAAATATATTTATAATTGGTAACTGGTGACTAGTAGCCAGTTTTCAAAAACTAATAACTAGTAATCATTTTAAAAATATAATTTTTTTAATTTTTTTAAAAAAGTGATATTTTTCTAATAAAAATCATACATAAATTGGAAAAAGGCTGACCTTCGTAGTTTTATAATTCTTTTTAGTTTTTATAGATAAAGTATTAGAAACCCAATAAAAAATATATTTTCATAAACTCCTAACCTCCAATGACGTTTATATATATATATATAGGTTGCTAATCCAATAGGTATTTTTTTTTTACCTATGGGTAGGTATTTTTTTTTAGCCGTTAGATTACTATCTAATGGTGATCTAATGGTTATAATGAAGTGCATGAAAAGACGTGCATTATTAATGCTCTTTCTCTTTCTTACTTTTTACAATAAAAAAATGTGTATGCTAAATTTTTATTGGTCAAATTGATACCTATACATAGGTAAAAGGAAAAAAAAAAAAAGTCTACTGGATTGGTGCCCATATATATATTACACAAACATTACATGTAAGATTTTGTTTTCTCAAAAATCGAGTGGGGCGATCCTGAATAGCTCTGTCCCTGGGTGTTTTTGCATAATGTTTTGATTAACTTTAAATTCAAAATTTGGTTTCTAGTTACGGTTGTTCGAATCTGGTTAAGACAAATATGTTTGCAATTGCTCTTGGCCGAGTTTCCTGAGTATTCGAACTTAACACCTTTATATCAATGATAGAAAAAATGTACAAGGTTAAACATTTCCACTGATCATATTAACAATCTTCACAAAGAGTCTGATTCCGTTATTACCAGAAGTAATAAACCAGAAGCTTAGGCATAAATATAATAACTCCCTTCAATACCAAAGCCTCCACTACATCCACATCTGCAAGCTTTTGTCTCCAACAACACCTCCAAACCCGCATCTCTCAATATAAATGATAAAAAAGGCATAAAATTTTAGCAATAAGTCTGCTTCGTACTTCTACTTAATGCTTTATTAGTCATTCAAAAGCTAATTTCATCTTGAATATTGTTTCCTCTAGTAGTAGTAGTAGACATTGTCTTCATCCATGTATATATGCCTTCTCCACAAAATTTGTCTAGTGCGTAAAGAAGATTACACTACATTCCATTTCAAATTTTCATTATCATGTTAGTTAAATTAATTTTGTGTATTATGAAGAATGATAACTTTGGTGCATGCAGAAACTTCCTAAGAGATTTGTGAGGCTACATGGAGAAACTTTGTCCGATGTAGTATGTCTCAGAACTCCATGTGGTTTAGAGTGGAAAATTGGTTTGAAAAAAGGTGATGGCAGGATGTCCCTAAAGCTGAGTTGGCCAGAATTCGGGAAGCATTATTCATTAGACCCTGACAACTTGCTATTTTTCAAATACAAAGGATATTCTCAATTCAAAGTTTCAATCTGTGATAAGTCTATTTGTCAGATACATTATTACTCTGTTGGCCAAGTTGGAGATGATCCAAACCGCGAAATCAAATTATTCCAAAGTCAGCAAGAATGAACGAACTATGGGTATAGGGTACAATAAGTATCATCTGCTACGTAAGGCAGTGGATAAATTTAGATGACTTTATATAGTTCCAAGTATAAATATATGTTTTCTAAAAATTACGTCTTTATATGGTCTAATCAGTCATGATGGTCCAAAAAGAAGGGGAAAAAAAAAAGAAAAAGTGGTTTGTATTTCCTAATCAAAATCAAAATTTAATCTCCTCTTACCATCATCTTTAACTTTGAATGATGTACTTTAACTACACTATTCTTTAACAACATTATTTTTATGCGCTCTGTGATTCTTTGGTTATAAAGACAGGCTATATATGACAAAAGTTTAACCTTGATAAAATTAACGTTTTTTTTTTTAACTTATACTTGTTTAATCATTACATTAGCTGTATGGCTTCTCTTAGTCCACCTTAAAGAATAGAAATGTATTACTTCTAATAATTAGAGTTTAAGCTATTTTATCTCTTTACCCGTAGGTTTTTTGGTCCATAAGAAAAGTTAAATATATACGTAGTTAGATATAAGGTCAAAGAATTCTCCCATGGTATTTTGAGGTTTTGTATATTACTGATTCACTGTGGTAAAATTTTTCCTTGCACTTGATTGCCAAATGTGGACAACTTGTAATTTAACCTTGAGGTAATTATCATATGAAAGTACAACGTAAGATATATACACCAACTCGAAAAGAATTTGAATTTGAGATTTTCCGAGAAATAGGAAATATAATTATCAATATTTCTTTACGTGATCACTTGAGGTAAAATGTACTGGCCGGAGTATATGATACATGGAATCATTGAGAATTAACATTTAATGTTTACGTCGTATAAATGTGGAGCCAGCCAATACTTTTAGAGCAATGTTTGGCTCTTCGAAGCCGAATAATATTGTTTAAAGTTTTCCTGTCTTCTTGGCTTATGACATTCTGGAGAGTTAAGCGTAATCTTTCTTTAACTGAAAGAGTTGATTAGAAGGCGTCAAGGTGCTGTTTAATTCAGATAAAAAAAAGGTGCTCATTAATTATATATGAACGAGAGGAGATATATAACCACCTTTGGCCGCATATATTATGCTCTTAATACGAAAAAGAAAATGAACAAGAAATATAAAACATTTTTTGGCTGATTTTGTAATTTTTATTTACAAGCTCTATTGAAGAATATACCCAAGCCTACTATAAATTAACCAACAATATTTCAGTAAAACCACTAACATTTTTTCTGTTCTTTGAAAAAACTACCTCTAATTAGTTACAATAATGACACGGAAATCGACGCGGTTGATCTCAACCTATCATCCTGGTTTGTAGTATATATGTTGTTTGTACACCCTATTATTCCTCTTAGTACTACTCCTAGCTTTTTCTGATTTATGCGCACCTCAAAATGGTAAGCCTTTGTTTTGTTTTGTTTTTTTAATGCTAATATATAAAAGGAGATATTTTGAGGGCATAGATAGATGACTAACGTCCTAGTTGGAAGGTCATAATTAGAATTCTAAAACTAAATTCTAAAACTATGACTTTTAGTACTTTTAAGTTAAAATAATTACAAATAGTAATTTTTTCAAAATTCTAAAAAATTAAATCCTTGATATTTTAATTTTAATCCTCCAAAATAAATAAAATTTAAATTAAAGAAATCCTTCATTAATATAGATTTTTCACAAAAATACTTAAAATTTAGAGGAATTTCAGTTAATTTATTTAGAAATTTTTTGATAAATCATAAATTTCGATAAATAGAGTTCGGTTTTTAAACCTTAGACCTAAAGTCCAAAATAATTTACATAAAATCATTTATGATTCTAAGTATTGAAATTTGTAGCGCTGTAATCCTCATATATCCACTTAGTAAAAACAACTAACAAGGCTAAATATCTGAACGAGAAAGAGAAATCAAACAAAATATAAATACCTATTAGGTAATAAGAATAGGACAACATGCACAAACCAAATAGCTTTTCTAACCATCAAAACCATTACCTTAAATACATTAATACTTGAAAGTGGGAGGAAGTAAAGAGTGAGCAAGTGAATACTCAGTAGAGATTCAATTACAGGTTTTTAACTAGTATAAATACTTACTTCAAGGTCATACATAGTCAGTAAATATTCAAACAATTTTTAGAAATTCAATTGAAAATACTGTCCAAAGGTTTATATATTTCAAACCATTGTAAAACATTATTTCAAATTAAATTCATCTTCCAAAGACTTAAATATTCTAAGCCATTGTAAAATATAATCTCAAAATAAAATCATTGTCCAAAGGTTTAAACATTCCAAATCATTATAAAACATCATATTAAAACTAGTATATATCTATTCATGTTAAGTACATAACAAGTAATACAATCAATGACATATTCGAGCCACCAAATACTGGTGACCGTAAGCATTTAGTATAGTGTGAGCCACCCTATGTGGGTAACTGGATATATGTACTGTGTCTGACTTACCTAAATTAGTAACCGTGAGTATGATATGTAGTCCGAGTATCCTAGATAGTGTACCATGAGTCCAAGTATCCTAAATGGGATATTGTAAATCCGTCAGCCATGTAGATGCAATAAATACATGCAATGCTATATATATGACAGGAATGAGGATACGTACCATTATTCACAAAATCATAAAATAGACCATGCATTTTTATTAATTAACTAAGTTCTCTTCTCAAAACTAAATTCTTATTCAAATTAGATTTTATAAAATTTTCTACAGTACATCATCCAATTTTTTCAAAACCAATAAAATCTAGTTTTTGTAGAAAATAGTTCCAAAACAAGATAATTTGGCATGCCAACTAACGTGACATGCCTCTCTTGCAATTTAAATATCAAATTATGTCAAATCAAGTATAAATCACTTTTTTATCAAATATTTCACAAAATTCTATATTTATTCAAAATAATTGAAAATCAAAATTAAACTCATTTCAAGATCAAGTAATCGAATCTCTACCTCAATCGAGTGACTAGATAGCACTGTAATACTATTGAGAGTGTTTGACGTCATTTAGCGATCATTTGGAGGGTTGGAGGTCATTTTCAAACCATCGATTGATTGGTTAAAAATTTACTTTTCTAGCAAAGCCTCGAATCATGAAACGGACCTCACAACGGAATTCCTAGCACCTAAATTAGCTAAGTTAGGCATATAAATTGACCAATTTGGGCTTGGGTTGAAATCCAACTTGATGGCACGTAAAATGAGGCTAAATCAGTACCATTCGATCTTGTTTTCTGTGCCGATCATCAAATATAGTCAGTATATATATATCAAACTTAATATTTTCACGAGTACATCACAAATATGAGATTTATTTTACGATCTAACGGGCGAATTAAAAAGTCACAATACAAAAGTAAATAGATCAAAACTAGCTAAAATGACAATTTTTAATCTAGACAATATTAAGTGTGGCATTTCTCTCATCGATATGAATCCGAGAATCCCAAGATTAGGCCTTAAGGCTGGGGAATCAATAGCGGTGTCCATTTTTGTCTCGTGGTACTTTTGGCTATTGCCGGTGTTTGGAACATCTGTTGGCCATGAAACTTCAGTGGCCGGCTCCTGGGATGTTGCTGGTTGGATGCTGGATGATGGCACTACTCAACGACGGCTGGAGAGGCTTCGTTTGAGTCTCACCGTGAAATCGACTTTTTTTTGCTATTTTCAGTTGAAAAAAAATCATAAGGGAGGAGAGAGAGAGAGAGCTAAGGGATTATGTGAGTGGCCACACATCTAAGTGTTAATGGGCCATGCAATTGTTTTAAAAATTGCACATAAGTCCCTTATTTTCAAGTTTTTGTTTAGTTTCATCTTTTAATTTTGCAAATTAGTCCTTTTTCAAAAATTTTCATACTTTGACCCAAATTTGAATTTTAGTATATATATTTTTATTATTATTATTATTTTAAAAAGATATGGTCAAAAGACCAATATACAGTCCCAAAATTTTGGGGTTTTTCATGGCATGTCTCTAAATTAACCAAAATACTTAATCTTTTTAATACTTTTTTGCATTTAGTTTAGAAAAATATGCAAGATTTCTCTATAAGAGTGCTCTTGATATAGAGTTTTTTAAGTCAGAATTAGTTAACAGATTAAATTATTATTCTTTATGAAAATTTCCTGTACATATATTTTGGTTATTTTAATCAATTTTGCTACCTTTTTTTGTTCATATAACAGGCTTGGTGAGCATTGATTGTGGAGCATCAGAGCCATATACAGATGAAAATGGGATCAACTGGATTGGAGATGAAACCCTCATGCAAAACACAATGTCTACGGTAAATGAGACTGATGTACGTTATGGTACTAGTAATATTCCCCGTGAATTGGGCACCTTTAGAGAGTTCCCCGCTAATCCCAGAAAGAACTGTTACTTCATCAAATTACAAAAGGGTGCAAAATATCTAGTACGTGCAAGCTTCTACCATGGATATTACTTTAAACGATACGACCGGAATTTTCAACTTCATTTCGACGAAAAATATCGTGTAACCATTGACACTTCTCAAAAGGACCATATTATCAATGAAGTCATTTACGTGGTACGAGACGCATACACAAGCGTGTGTCTCGTTCGGATTAATGAGGACGAATTGCCGTTTATATCCTCAATTGAATTCCGAAGACTTGACTCCCGTATGTACAATCTTGTCAGTCTGGATCAGGCCTTGTTTTTGATAAGAAGGATTGCTCTTGGTGCAGATGGTCATGTAATCAGGTATATAAAATAATAGATATACATATCTTCTTATTATATTATGAGCACATATTAGTAGTGCTATACCAATATATGGTTTTATCTACTTAGACTCGAATCTTGTCTAACTAGCAAAAACCACCGAATGGAGTGGCCTAACGGTATTGACCAAATTGGTCAGTGGAAGTTCGTAATCACAATCAGATTCACGTGTTGGGCGATTCTTTGAGGCCTTAAACGTGAAGGCTTATTCTTATTGGTCCAGGTTATGAAGTGTAATTGGGATCACGCTCCATGTAATTCTTACTAGTAGCAATTCGGTAGGTTCGAGTGATGCACTCCATAGGGCCAATAGTGGTTAAGACCTGCCTCAAGGGCTCTTAGTGAGCATTCTCATTAGCCGTTACTACTAACGCTCAGGAGAGATACCATTTTGGTCAAGCCATTACGCGTCTTTACATTATTCAAAAAATTATATGCTACCCAAAGAAAAGTAAAAATCCTTTTATCTAACTGTGATTCCTAAATGCATGTCCACGCAGCTAGCTATTATATATAGTGTATTCTTGCTATATGGATTCTCAATTTTCCCTATGTACATGTTTCAAAATTTCCAGGTATGGGAATGATGCTTACGATCGACGATGGGATTCTTCTACCTGGGCTCATACACTGGCTGGTGGACCAAAACTAATTGATGTTGAAGGGGCTAACGACAAGCCTCCAGAAGCTGCTATGAGGAGTGCCGCGGTTGCATCACGAAACAATTTGAAATTTAAATATGAAAATATCCTACAAGAATATCTCACAGATGATAAAGTACCCATAGTTTATATAAACATCTACTTCTCCGAAGTGCAAGAGCTAGATCCTTCCGAAAGAAGATGTTTTCAGATTTACATTGACGATGTTCCTTATGGGGACTCAATTATACCTCCCTATGGAAGCGTAAAACAAGTGACCATTGCAGGTAACACTACTTCAGATGGATCGAGACTTGATCTTCTAGCCTTTTTTTGTTTTATTGGAAGTAATAAGTTTAGGTGTTTGTCTACGTTTTCTTTAACGTATATATGTACTTCCATTAATTAGTAGAATATAATTAAGGAACTAGCTAGTGCTTGTACTTTTGTTTAAGACTGAACGAAGTACTTAATGACTAGTTTGTTTTTCCCCTGAAAATGTATATAGCAAACTACACATTACATATATGATATATTGTAATAACCCATTCATGGAATAAAAAAAAATAAAAAAAATAAAAAAATAAATAAAAGGGTAAAAGATAAAAAGACTAAAGTTTTAGTTTATTAAACAAAGACAATTAAGTAATTTAAAGGATTAAGAAACCCTATATGTATAATTTTTCAGAATCTCTGACAGAAAGAAACAAAAATTTAATGTTCTGCAGAGGGAGAAGAGAGCGGTTGAAAGCTTGAGAGGAGGAGAAGGATTACAAAAGGTTGATTGTCAATTTTCTAAGGTAAAGAACTCCTCCCTATCAATTATCAATTGGTTATTTGGAATTCATAGGGCTAATTCATCATCTAGAGTTTAGAATTTTTTGAAGCATCTTTTTGTTTCAGCCATGATTCTAAGATTCATATATATTTTGATTGATTACTCTCGCTGTAAAGTTTAAAACAATACCAAAATTACGTGATTTGAATGTCTAGATTGAAAGTTATAGATTTTTGAGTTTTGGTCTAGAATGGTAAAATGCAGCAGTGACTGCAACTAGTTTTTCTAGTGCTTCTGATAGTCTAATAGGATCATATTTGGTATGATTGGAAAATAAACTTTCCTACGGTATATAATTGGTCAAAAAAGGACTTATAACCAGAGAGATATAGCCTTTCAAAGTGAGCACTATGAATCAAGAAAATTTTTGTAACTTTCAACAATTAGAGTAAAACGTAGCAGCAGTTTACTTGGCTTTGTGGGGCCTACCTATGGACCCTACAGCAATGTTCTTTGCATTTTTCGGACCTCAATCACATGTAGATATTGTTCTCCAAGTTTCATAATTTTTAAAATTAATTTGGAAGTGTTATGAGTTTTTGATATCAACTTTATACAAGATACTATAGCGAATGTATCAAGTGTGCATGGGCAACGAGTTAGACATTGTGTTAGGCATGATTTAAGGTACCTATTAAGTGCTTAATGATCATTTATGATTCTTGTTATAATTATAGGTTCTTGTGGTAGCTAGCAATTTATGGTTAGATTGGTTAGACTAGCGAACAAGTAAGTAAACTTTCATCTCTGCTAGTGACTTTGCGTTTTACTTAAGTTAATATCTCTTTTGCTTTCTTTTAAAGAAAATTATGTTTGTAAATCTTAAACTTATTTTCAAACAATTTGTTAATAAATAAAAATTATTTTGATAAGAGAGAACTATCTTTTAAATAAAATTTGGATCAAGCTTATGTTTGTTATTACTGTTAAATGATTTGAAAGTTGTTACCTTATCGATAAATATGAAAAGTACTTGTTAATTTTTTTATAATTGAATGTATTGAAACGCTCTTCAGTGACTATGTATGTAGACCCAATCCACAGGGTTATATGTGGACAGTACTGACCTAACTGCAAGGTTAAATATAGTAGATTCGTACCCGGCTACAGGGGTTATCTGTAGTAGATTTAGACCTGGCTATAGGGGTTATTTGTGGCAGATTCATACCTAGTCACAGGAGTTAAGTGTGGCTATAGTTGCCAAAACTATAGAGTAGAATTTGAAAATGATACCGATTATTGAACAAGTTTGATACAATAAATTTTGAAACCTTATACTTTGTTAAATTGTTTTTTAGTTTGTTTCTTTTTCTCTTTAAGAAAATATTAATTTCAAAGTTAGAGTTATTTTGTAAAATATTTACTAAACATTTCAAATTATATATATTTGATCCAACTAGTAGAGGTTATTGGTTACTTACTGGGCTGTCGAGCTTACCCTTTTTATTCTTTAATCTTTTTCAGATTTGAAGAATAGTCAATAAGTGAAACTCATATTTGAAGGAAGGAAATCGTTTGAGGACTCAAATTTTACTATTTAGAGTTATTGTATTGTTTAGTTTCCATTTTGAGACATTATTGGTATTTAAGGTATACTGGATTATTATTATTATTTTAGTTTCTTTGTTATTATGGATTTAGCAAATTGTTATTGATGGTTTAGATTATTTGGTATTTTGTTATGATGAGATATTTTGGGTGATAATAGATCTATTTGGATTTTCAATAACGATTGGATTCGAAGTCTTTCATATCTATGAGGTTTATCCTTATGGGCATGTGGTGGTTGCCATGTCCTTTATCTTGGGGCGTGATATATAGTATGTATAGAGAAAAAATATCCCAACTTGCTTCTATGTGTGTTGCAATATATTAATTAATAAACTACATTAGGTGTTGGAGAATTATCGAAAAACTAGTGACAAAAATAGAAGCTACAATAGGAACCACAGACAAACAATTATGAACTACAGTCGAGGCGCGACTAGCACTATCTGTAAGGATAGATTTCATCCATCTCAGATAATATCAGGATGTGAAATAAGCTTTAAGACGGTCTTCCCTCCAAGATACAACGACCAATTCTTGTCTAAGGGTGTACTCCTAGGACAAGAGATGAACAACGAATTTATAGAAAATATCTCTGGCAAAATACTTTACTGCAGACAAAATGAAACACACACTTTTAAATTTCTCTCTTTCTTATCTATACAATATGAGGTTGATTACTAATCATTTTTCACTCACTCTACCTCTCCACTCGTAACACCAAAGGAGGTAAAATAGATGGAGTTGAAGGTTGGTTTGTTGAGAGTTAGGAGTTGGTGGTTAAGAAGATAGGAGTTGGTAGTTGCTTAGAAGTGGTTGGGAGCTTATCCAAGACAATCGCACATTGACTTTGAAATATAAAGTTATATATATACATATATATATATAAGTATAAGCAAGGAAGTCAAACGATAAAAATTTAATTTGAAATTCGCTTTTGATTATTTATATATACAAATAAGTATTTTGGAATTTAAATACAATAATCTCCCACAAATTCCAAAATACTCTTGTTTGCATAATTGAGATAATACAAAAGTTCTATGCATAAATACTAGCACTTTTCAAGCGATGAACCAGTCATAGGATAACCAATTGTGAGCCACAAGTACTTAGTGAAACAAGAGTTTCTATGAACCAAAACACCTTTAGTATAGAACAAATGAATAACATCCACATCGAACTTTAAACTTATCATTGTCTATGAGTTGGTGCATTAGGGGTGCTGCATCTCTTGGAATATATAAGTGCTCTAGAGGGTCTGCTTAATCTCTCATAGGAATATATAAGTGCTCTAGAGGGTATGCTTAAACTCTCATAGGAACAGGCTACAGTTCCACACTCATATAGGTGAACATTCTATCAAGTATGTACTGTAATATCTACATACCACCTTAATAATATGGCTATAGATTTCACTAAGAGTAAAGTAGCTCAACCTCAATCACTATACAAAGTATTATCTTGCCATAGGAAGGGACTTCTCAATGATAACACAATAATGTAGTTGCTACAAAATAACAAGTAACTTGTTCTTACCTGTATGGACCTACTTCATGGGATCTCCAATCACATAGATGAGGTTATAATCACTCTTGCCTTTTGTACCTAGGTATTAGTCCCATTCCCCTCGACATACTCACTACTAACTCTCTATTTAGCAGTTTTGTCAAGATCGGTCAAATTCAACTTTGGCCTCATGTAATCTAGCAGCTGCTTGATTATATTATGTCTCAGACGTATATGTCTACTTTTCATATTATAAATTTTGCTCTTTGATTTAGTAATCATAGCCTAACAATCATAATGTATGAAAATACAAGGGGAACGCATGTACTAATAGGATGATTTGCTAGAATCTTTCTAAACCATTCATCCTCAGAAAATGCCTTCTCTAAGGCAATTAACTCAGATTCTATGGTAGACCGAGCTATACAAGTTTGCTTGGAAGATTTTCAAGACATCGCACCTCTACAAAGGGTAAATACATAACCACTAGTACAGTTTATGTTATCAGAATCAGATATCTAATTTGCATCATTATACCCTTCTAAAATAAGTGGAGATCTACTAAATTTCAATCCATATGCAATGATACCTCTCAAATATTTTGCAAGTCTTTCTAATTCACTCCAATGGAACTGATTGGAACTTAGAGTAAATCTACTCAATCTACCAACTGCATAAACTATGTCAGGCCTCGCGCAATTTATTAAGTATATTAGGCTACCAATGATTTGGGCATAATCTAATTGTGAAACACTATGCTCTCTATTATTTTAAGTTAGGTATTCACATCATATAGTATAGACACTGATTTATTATCATAAAATCCAAATTTTCTCAAAAATTTCTCCCCATAGTGTTCGTGTGATAAAATAAGACCATCCTCACTCTTGATAATTTTAATACCAAGTATCACATTTGCTTTTCTCATATCTTTCATGTCAAAATTTGAACCAAGAAAGGTTTTGCTCATATTTATCACTTCCATGCTTATACCAAAAATAGGCATATCATCCAAATATATGCATATAATCATGTTAGAATCATAAGACTTAGAATAGATACATTTATCTATCTCATTGATCAAATAACCATTTGAAACAAATACTTTATCAAATTTTTCATGCTATTGTTGTGGTGCTTGTTTCAAGCTATATAAAGACTCAACTAATTTGTATACCTTATAATTGTTACCCTCGGTGATACAATCCCTGGTTAATCCATATAAATTTCCTCCTACAATTCTCTATTGAGAAAAACAATCTTTATATCCATTTGATGGATAAAGATTTTATGAATAGATGCCAAAGCAATCAAGACTCGTATTAAGGAAATTTTGGTAATAGGAGTGAAGGTGTCAAAATAATCAATATCTTTCTTCTGAGTGTAGCCTTTGGCTACTAATCCCACTTTATGTTTATAAATAGACCCAATCAGGTTTTGATTTCTTTTTGAAAATCTATTTACAATCAAGACCCGTATTGAGGAAATTTTGGTAACAAGAGCAAAGGTATCAAAATAGTCAGAATGTTTCTTCTGACTTAAGCCCTTGGCTACCAACCTCACTTTATATTTATAAATAGACCCATCAGGTTTTGATTTCTTTTTGAAAATCCATTTATATCTAATGGATTTCACTCCAGGAGATAAGTTAACTAATATCTAAGTATGATTTGATATGTAGGATTCTATCTCATTATTGATTGCTTCTCTTCATTATGGAGCATAAATTGAAGCCATAGCTTTTGCATAACCTTGAGTGTCATTCTCAACTAAAAAGACATAAAAGACATCACCAAAGCTAGTTGCCTTCTTTTCTTTTTTACTCGTCCTTAGATTAATTTCAGAATTCTCAAGAAGATTAGTATGAGTTTCAACTTGGGGCAATGTCTTCAATTCATAGGAAAAATATTCTCAAAGAATTTTGTATTCTTTGATGCAATGATGGTATTAGCATTAAAATTACTATCATTCCTTAAAATCAAGAACCAAAAAGCTAAATTGTTTTGAGCATACCCAGTAAATAGGCAGTCAACTATTCTAGGTCCCAGCTTCCTCTTCATGGGCTCGGGAATCAGAACTTTGGCAAGGCACTTGTACACTTTGAGGTATTTTATATTAGGTACCTATCTTCTTATAGGATGACAAGCTGAAAGAATTTCTTCCCCACAAGTTTAATGCTCACAAGAATTGCATTCATCATCACCTCGAGTGTTCTAGTTTTTCTCTCAGCAATCTATTTGATTTAGATGAATAAGGAGGTGTTACCTCATGAATGATCCAATGTTCCTCACAAAAAGGACTAAGAGAATTATAATCATATTCACCATCTCTATCAGATCTCAATCTCTTAAGTTTCTTACTGAGTTGATTCTCCACTTTTGATTTATATTTCATACACATCTCACCTACTTTATCCATGTGGCTTAAGAGGTATAATTTTGTATATCTAGAATAATCATCAATAAAGGTCACATAATATCTTTTATCAACTCTTGTCATTGTTTGTATATCTAGAATAATCATCAATAAAGATAATCCTGGTCATTATGAATCAAATTGAGTAATTGAGTTTCTCTCTCAACAGATTTACATGTCTTTTTTGTTGATTTAGTCGCAACACACACATTACATTTCTCTAACTCTGAATTAGAGAAATTAGATAGTAAACTATGTTACTTCATTCTTTTAATATAAGATAAATTCACAGGACTGAATTTACCATGCCGTATATCAAGGGAATCAACAATATAAGTAGAAGTAGACACATTTTCATTCATAATAATATTGAGCACATTGAGCATGAACAAATCGTCAGAGAAATACCTTTTTCCAACAAATGTTCCATTCTTACTTAGTACAAGTTTATCTCCCTGAAAAGAGACTTTAACCCTTATTTTTTCAAGGATAGAAACAAAAATAAGATTGTAGCCGATGTTGGAACATGAAGCACTTTTCTCAAAGATGGAATTTTATTAGAAGTAAGTTTGAAAAGTACTTTTCCTTTCTCCAAAACTGGAGTAGGTGTCGAATCACTCATAAAGACTTGTTCTTCTCCTTCTTTCATTGGCTTATAGTCATAGATGGCATTTTCGGCACCATAAATATGCTTTGTAGCTCTAGAGTCTACCACCTATTCATTGTTTCTAGCAACCATGTTCACTTGAGAAACTAAAATAGCTGCAATAATATCTTGTCCTTCAGCCAAGTTGGCTTTAGGAGGATTTTATTCAGTTGTCTTGTATCTCTAGCAATATGAAGTTCAGGATTGCCACAAATAAAGCATTTACCTTTCTTCTTAAATGTGGGGTTGTTTTTCTTGAACTTATTGTTGTTGTTGGGCATATGAATAGGACGCTCATTCTTAGGGATATTTTTCTAGTATTACTCTCAATTCTATTAGCCTTGGAAATTATTTCCATGGCCTTATCACCCATATCTCTCTTTTTATTATGCTTCTTAATTCGAATATAGATTATTACATCCTCAAGACTCATTTATTTTCCTTTATGTTTCATACTATTCTTATGAACTTTTCGAGACTCTGGCAATTTCTCAATCAAACAACCAACCACAAATACTTCAGGTAAATTAATTTCCTCATTTTTCAAATCATTAAGAAGCATATGATAATCATGAATTTGAAGAGAAACATCTTTCTTATTAAACATTTCAAATTAAAGACAATTACCTATGGCATATTTCTACGTACTAACATCTTCTACCATATATTTCTTATTCAAAATTTCCTAAATCTGATGTACAGTTTTATAAGAGCAATAAACATCATAAAGCTCATTCGACAAGGTACTCAATATAGTATGGTGACATACCTTAATTGTCTTTTTCTAGTCATCTAGCAACTTTCCATAATTTTCAATTCCTTCTGCTACTTGCGTCTGCATCACGAGTGTCATGGACCTTTCCTTGCTAGCACTTGAAGTGCATTCTATTGAAGGGTTGAATATTTTTAGTGTCAGATAGTATCTTCAAGGCGAGTAAAACAACGCCCACAGACATCTTTGATTGTTGGAGAATTATTGAAAAATTAGTGACAAAAATGGAAGCTATAATAGGAACCATAGACAAAAAATTACGAACTACGGTAGAGGCATAACTAGCACTATATGTAAGGAAAGATTCTGCTTCTCTCAGACAATATCAGGGTGCGGAACAAGCTTTACGACAGTCTTCTCTCCAAGATACAACAACTCATCCTTGTCTAAGGGTGCACTCCCTAGGACAAGGGATGGATAACCAATTTATAGAAAATATCTCTAGGAAAATACTTTACTGCAGACAAAAGGAAACACACACTTTTAAATTTCTCTTTCTTATCTATACAATATAAGGTTGATTTCTCATCATTTTTCACTCACTCTGCCTCTCCACTCATAGCACCAAAGGAGGCAAAACAGATGGCGTTTGAAGGTTGGTTTATTGAGAGATGGGAGTTGGTAGTTGCTCAGAAGAAGTTGGGAGCTAATCCAAGAGAACCGCACATTAATTTTGAAATATGAAGTCATATATATATATATATATATATAATTGTTAACGTGTAATATTATTAACTAAGCCAACTTATATGCATGGGTTTTATACAAAATAAGAAGAAGCAAAAAATCACAAGCGTCGACACAACAATTAATATACAAAAGTTGTACTGGTTCTTGCAGTCCTAGTTAGAAGTATTTTACACAAAGGGGAATGCTAATAACATACACTCACAGAAATGCGCTATAATAAAGAGAGATGACATATGTCATTTCTTTTACTTTTTCCACAGATAACGGAGAAAAACTATTGAAACTACAAGCCTTTTCTTGCTTCAACACGCTCATCAAGCGTCTATAAAGTTTATTGATGAGACCCACTCTGTAATATCAAGTCTATTCTATAATATGATTTTTGTTTTTCATGTGGTTTAAATCTATAGTTATGATAAGTGAAATGGTTATGCACGAATAAAATTTTTGTGAATACGGTTGCAGTGGAATATGCACATGAAAGCCAAGTTGGACTACGTGTCTAATGAGAAATAAATTTTCATGTATTTGCATTTATATGTGATTGTTATAATAATGTGATTAATTTGTATCTATTATTGAGTGAAGTGAATTATTCTAGTAATTATTGCTGTTTAAATCTTAGTCTAGTTTGTTTTTGGAGTCCAAATGATTTGATAACAAACTTATATATATATGCCTAAGTTTTAATAAAGCATACATCATCTATATGATTAAGTATGTCTATTGTTATTATTATTATTAGTAGTGTCGTTATTATTATTATAATGATAAAATAAGTGTGTTGTGCGTGAAGTTTTGATTCTACAATTTTATTTCTTTTATGTATGTATTAATATATAGATTTTATTTTATTATGTTATTTGTTTATAGATTTGGTTTGTATTTACTTATTATTACAAAATAAATAAATAAAATTCTAATTTACTCAAAAAAGGAGAAAAGGGAAGTTTCCCACAACTTGATGAAACCTAGTATTAGGATAATACGTTAGTATTAAAAACAAAGAAGAAGGAAGTGATATGATTAAAAAAAAAAGTTGATTGATTTAATTAAAAAAAAAAAGAAAAGAACCCTAAGCCGAAAACCTATATATATATATATATATCTCTCTCTCTCTTTCTCATAAGAATATAGTTAAGCTTCCTCCTAAATTTTTCTACCTATCTTTCTCTCATAGTTGCTAAGAGTATTTGTGATTTCAAGAGTTGTCGCTTAGTTTTCTTCAATTTTCAAGAAGAAGGTAAATATTTAAAAATACTCTTTTCTTTGAATTTATTATTTTTGCTGCAGTTAGAAAAAAATTCAACCTATGATATCTAGAGTTAGAATTTTTTTTTATAACCTGAAATTTTAACAACCTGTTTATTTATATGTTAGATTATATTCTGGAAATTTTTATGATCATAGGGGTTTATTTGTATTCGTTATTAAAAATACTTCCATAAAGTTTCAGATTAATTTGATTTAAGAAAAAAATCTATAAAATTCTACCATTGTACACTGGTTTTCAGTTTAACAGTTTTACTGGGTTACAATACTTAGATTCAAAATTATGAAAAATGTATTAAATCTTTTTTTATAAATTTCGATAATTTTTCTGGATCTTTGTTTATATGTCTTAATGAGTTATGCAAATTTTTAGGATAAACCGAATTATATTGTTGAATCTAAAATTATTTAAGTATGCCTAGGTTGCTGAATGTTTACAGATTTGGTTTTGTTATGAAAATTATTATGTTATTTTATGTTATGGATATTTTTTCAAATATATAAAATATGTTTCTTAAGAGCAATGATAGCATGTGTTAATATTTTTATAATGAATATTTTTTTTTGGCATAAATAATAAAAAAATAAAGGATAAAGAAGAGGCATGTGGTTTCAACAAAGTTGGTTGCGTGGTATTTTGCTACAAATTTTTTTTAAGGACTTGAAGTAAGTAAATCTCACTCTATGTGTTTATATGTAAATTTAAATGCTATTATGTGATGTTGTTATGATCATTATGATATGTTGTTATATGCTATGCTATATTAGTTTACATATTAATTATGACATGAGTATGCACAAGTATTCCATAAATTGCACAAGAGATTATAATTTTCAAAGAATGATTTTTCTAAAGCACTATGCAACCAGAGTTTGTTCAAAGAAGAATGTTTTTATTTAAGTGTGTGTCAAGTTCTTGAAAGGAGTATGTGCACCTAACTGAAAGACCTATAGTCACCATGTTAAGAACAAATGTTTAAACTGCGATGCTAGCCATTGTAGTATGATAGTTATATGGGATCCGAATAGATACAAGGTCATATACTTTTCACAACACTATATTTATGGCTCATCACTTTTGATAGACTTAGCATTATACTATGTTGAGCTCAAATACGAAAGTTTTATGAAATAGTAACATTTATGATTAAGATGTTTTTCAAAGAAGGGGTTTCATAATTATGATTCTTAAAATGCATTATTCATAAAATACGACATTCATTGCATGCATGAGATTTACTTACTTGGCGCAAGCTCATCTCATTCTTTTAAAATTTTCAGATGAGCAATAGATTCTTGGAGGTTGGCTGGCAGTAGCAGTGGAATCCCTAAATGGTGTTAGGACGTTTTTAGTCGACGTTAAATTTTATTTTCTTGTAATTGGCTTTTGGATTAAAATTATGTATTTTTTATTTCATAGGTTATTTTGAGTATTAAGTTTTTGTTTCTGATATTTTAATAAGAGGTTCTTTTTTTTTAGTTTAAATATTTTTATTTTATTTTAGAAGATGAATACAAAAATTAAACATTTTCTAACTTAGGTGCATACATAAATTAGGGGAACACACTCGTTTTGTTATTTTTTAATTTTTATTTATTTTATTTTATATTATTTTTTCACAGAAACCGAAAGCTCATGATCTTTTTGAATCGCACCCTTCTATCAATCCGGTTACATATCCACCTTAGGCTCCTTTTGCATCTTCATAATACAAATAAGTTTACGAAGATTAAGGAGGAAAAAGTCCAAAAAGCACTCAAAATTCTAGTTTTAGTTTTTGGTGTTATTGAAAGCGCTCTAAAGCAGCTTTTATCTTTGTATTTATAAGCTATAACTGACTCTGCAACTATATAAATGTTGGAGTTTGGTGACTGAATTCTATTTTGTCCATTCCAAAAAACTCGTTGTGTGACATATGTGATGAAATTTTAATTATGAAAATTTTTGGGAATTTGTGGTACTGATAGTGAAGAGATCGGACTGATAAACCTAATCTCCTAATCCACCACTTATCCTATTAAGGGGGACTTTGTCCTTGCAGAATGGACCTATTTTGTTCTTACGCATCTTTTTAAGGTTTTATATATTTAGCTTTGTCATGTAAAAAAACACATTTTCTATATCATGTTTTCAACGTAGTGATATTTTCTCCTCCTTTGCTCATACTTTTTTTTCGTCTAGGGTTTTTCACGCTAATTCTATGTATTCTTATTTGTTTTCTTTATTGCTTATTATTGTTCACTATTATATAACATGAAAGAATATGTAAATTTTAGATATAATGAAAGGACAATTATATGCAAGAAAACAAAGAGAGAGAAGAAACATTTACTCAGAGTACTACATAAGGATATAGTAATTAGGGTGAGCCATTGTTTCCCATGAAATTATATATTGTTTAACAAGATGTTTGATCTCCTTTTATGAAATTTTTGTTAACTAGGAATATTACCAGTCTATTCATGAACGATAACTTAACTTCTCATCACGACTCTGGATCTAAAAGAGGAACACTACAAACAAAACTTAGATGAAAGGAAAGGAAACTTAGTAGTTTGATAACATAAACCAGTTCTCCAAACAGGTATGAAGGAACAATGTATTAATTCACATCATATTGAAAGACGTAAAAGCTACAGCCTACAATACTTGAGGATTTGAGCATTCATTACTTTACTTTTCAAGACGGTTCATGTTGTCCTTGTTTATAATTATACTTTCTAAATTTTCTATGGAAAGAGGAAAAAAAAAGATTTTAACGGATGAAGAGAGAATTTTAATTTAATAAAACATCTATCTAATTGTGATTTACATGCATGAAATAATATATTTTTCTTTATTAAGGTGATATGTTAAATATAAAAGGTTAATGTGCTAGCAGCAACCTTCTTCTTCCTCTCTTATCAAAAAAAAAGAAAAAATCCTCCCTCTTCCTCAGACTGCAGGACAAACACTACCTTTTACAAGAGCCATGACGCGTGCGGTATCATCTTTTCACAACAATTGGAGAAAATTCAGGAAAGTAAACAAAAGACCATTTTTATCTAACAAAATTGTTCTTTTTTTTTTTT
>JXTB01000075.1:139529-195922 GCA_002914805.1 Parasponia andersonii
GTCTCATATTAAGTTCTTTCTGTGTGAAGAAATATTTCAAACTTTTATGGTCGGTATAGATTGCACACTTAACCCCATATAGATAGTGTCGCCAAATTTGTAAAACAAATACCACTTCAACAAAGTCAAGGTCATGTGTTAGGTAATTCTTCTCATACTCTTTTAGTTGTCATGAGGCATAAGCAATTACTCTTCTGTGTTTCATGAGAACACATCCCAAACCATTTTTGGATGCATCACTATGGATGACAAACACTTCAACTCCTTCAGGAATGGCCAAAACGGGAACAGTAGTTAATCGTTGCTTCAGCTCCTTAAAACGTTTCTCACTGTTATCTGACCATAGGAATTTCACATTCTTTCAGGTTAGCTGGGTTAGTGGAGATGCAATCTTTGAAAAACCCTTCACAAACCTTCTGTAATACCCTGTAAGACCAAGGAAACTTCTAACTTCTTTTACACTAGTCGGCATTGGCCATTGTTGAACTGTTTTCACCTTACTAGGGTCAACAGATACACCATCTTTAAAAACAATATGTCCTAGAAAAGAAATTTGCTTCATCCCGAATTCGCACTTCATACATTTGGCATAAAGCTTATTCTCTCGAAGAATCTGTAAGATAGTCTATAAATGTTCATGTTCTTCTTCAGATTGAGAGTATATCTAGATGTCATCTATAAAGACGATAACAAATTGATCTAAACAATCTTTAAATACTCGATTCATCAACTCCATAAAAGCTGCAGGGGTATTCATTAGGCCAAAAGGCATGACCAAAAATTCGTAATGCTCGTATCTCGTTCTGAATGCAGTCTTTGATATATCATCTTCCTTGACTTTCACTTGATGATATCCTGATCTTAAATCAATTTTTGAGAAGTGTCCAGCTCCTTGGAGTTGATCGTACAAGTCTTCAATCCGAGGCAACGGATACTTATTCTTTATTGTTACTTTATTCAATTCCCTTTAATCAATACACAGTCTCATTGAACCATCTTTCTTCTTAACAAAAAGCACTGGAGCTCCCCATGGTGAATGACTAGGTCTGATAAACTTCTCATCTAAAATATCTTGAAGTTGTTTTTTAAGCTCTTTTAATTCAGCTGGAGCCATGCGATAAGGTGCCTTAGAAATAGGTACCTTACCGGGGTCCAAATCTATCACAAACTCAATCTCACGATCCAGGGGTAGACCAGGAAAATCTTTGGGAAAAATATCTACGAAGTCTTGAACTACTGGTACTTGGCTTACTGTGATCTTTTTCTTTGGCACCTCAAATACTGATACAAGGTAACCAACACAACCTTTGTTTAGCATATGCTGAGCCTTTATTGTAGAAATTTTTGGTACTCGGGGTACACTCCTAACTCCAAGGAAAGACAAACTTGGTCCAATCGGTGGTTGAAAGGTCACTTCCTTTTTACTACAATCAATGGTTGCATGATTTGCACTCAACCAATCCATGTCCAGTATGATGTCGAAATCATGAATGTCTAGAAGAACAAGGTCTACAAATATTTCTCGTCCATCAACTAAGATTTTGCACCCTTTGAGCTTACAATAAGATTCTAGAATAGCTTCTGAAGGTGTGGAAATACTAAACCATTTATGTAAAGGTTCTAGTGTAGCTTCTAACTTTTTAGCAAATGATAAGTTGACAAAAGAATGAGTAGCTCCTGAATCAAATAAAATAGAAGCAAGAACACCAGAAACAATCATAATACCTATAACACATAGTATACAAAATCAATACCATGATTATTACTAAAAGATCTAGTTAGTAGAGTTTACCTGAAATAATATAATTCGAAGCATCAGCCTCTTTATATGTCATAGCATAAATGCGCCCTTGAGTTTTCTTTTGCTACTGTTGCCACCAATGGTCTGATTCTCCTTGTAGTCTTTGATAAAGTGCCTTGAATTTCCACATTTAAAGCACAAATTAGAACCCATACGACATTCGCCTGAGTGAGCCTTTCCGCACTTTTCACAAGTTGTTGCCATTTTTTTATTATTGTTACCACCTTGTCACCTCCGCTATGACTTCCTTTCCTCTTTTGGTTGTTTCTATTTCAGGACTTTCCTTTCTGATTTACGCCTAATTTTTGACTATCCAATTGACGGGACTTCTCATCATCTTTAGCTAAAATCTGAGCTAGATCCAAAACCTCAACATAGGTGGTTAACTTCAGAACTTTGATCGAGTGCCTTAAGTCAGGTTTCTATCCCATTTCAAACTTCCTCGCCTTACCCTCCTCTGTGTCTACTAGAAGTGGTGCAAAATGGGATAGTTTTTCAAATCCACGTTCATATTGTGAAACAATCATAGACCCTTGCACTAAGTTGATGAACTCTATCTCTTTACCTTGCCTCATAGAGTATGAAAAGTACTTCTTAAAGAAGATTTCTTTGAAATGATTCCATGTGATAGGGTTAGCTTGAGTATTGTGGATACGATCAGTCGTCTTCTACCAGTGTGCTGCCTCGCCTTTCATCATAAAAATAGCACACTTAACACGTTGATTGGTGCACGTCAATAAACAAAAGACGTATTCCAATTCCTTGATCCAGCCCTCTGCAATTAGTGAGTCTGTGCCTCCCTAGAAACTTGAAGATTTCATCCTCTTGAATTGCTCATAAGCAGAGAGTGTTACTCCACCAGGATGAGGAGCTTGAGCAACTTGTGCATGTGGTTGTTGTTGTTGGTGCTATAAAACTTGGTTTACAGAATTTGTTATGAGTTGCACGAGTTGTCCACATTTATTTGCACATCCTGAGTCTGATTCCTAGCTTGATGTTGGGGCTGAATTCTCGCTCCTTCCGTAGAGGCATTTTGTGGAATGTTTTGTCGTGGCGGCATCTCTAAAAAGAAAAATCTTACTAAAGTCTCGTTCTAGAGTTCTAAATAAAAATAATAATAAACATGTATGACAAAAATCATATATATATATATATATAAAGGAAATATAAATAATTCCATTTCATCTTTTTTTTTTTTTAACTTACGAGTTGGTTGAAAGCGGCTTCCCATGCCAATAACCTAATTTTACCCTTTATTTTTTTTTCCTGGAAAAAAAAGGTCGATAGAATCGACTAAACTCTTGCTCTGATACCAACTGTCACATCCCCTAATTTATGTATGCACCAAAGCTAGAAAATGTTTAATTTTTGTATTCATCTTCTAAAATAAAATGGAAAAAAAAATCCGATAATAGTTTTTTTTAAATAAAAAGAAATATTTAAACTAAAAAAAACAACTCTTATTAAAACATTAGAAACAAAAAAAACTTAATACTCAAAATAACCTATGAAATAAAAACACTTAATTTTAATCCAAAAGCCAAATACAAGAAAATAAAACTTAAAATCGATTAAAAACATCCTAACGCCATTTAGGGATTCCACCGCTGCCACTAGCCAACCTCTAAAGATCTATTGCTCATCTGAAAATTTTAAAAGAATGGGATGAGCTTGCGCCTAGTAAGTAAATCTCATGCATGCAATGAATGTCGTGTTTTATGAATAATGCATTTTAAGAATCATAACTATGAAACCCCTTCTTTGAAAAACATCTTAATCATAAACATTACTATTTCATAAAACTTTCGTATTTAAGCTCAACATAGTGTAATGCCAAGTCTATCAGAAGTGATGAGCAATAAACATAGTGTCATGACAAGCATATGACCTGGTAGCTATTTGGATCCCATATAGCTATCAGACTACAATGGCTAGCATCACAGTTTAAATTTTTATTCTTAACATTGTGACTGTAGGTCTTTCAGTCAGGTGCACATACTCCTTTTAAGAACTTGACACACACTTAAATAAAAACATTCTTCTTTGAATAAAATCTAGTTGCATAGTGCTTTAGAAAAATCATTCTTTGAAAATCATAATCTTTTATGCAATTTATGCAATACTTGTGCATACTCATGTCATAATTAATATGCAAACTAATATAGCTTAACATATAACAACATATCATAATGATCATTATAACATCACATAATAGCATGTAAATTTACATATAAACATATAGGGTGAGATTTAGTTTCTTCAAGTCCTTAGAAAAACTTTGTAGTGAAATGCCACACAACCAACCTTGTTGAAACCACATGCCTCTTCTTTATCCTTTATTTTTTATTATTGATTTATAAATGGGAATCTATGGTTCCTAAGGAAAATATTTTCAATATTTTATATACTTGAATTATGACTAATTCTGTAAATTAATTTTTAGACATTCAGACTCAAGATTTGCGAAATTTATTTATTCAATACTAAAGTTTTATTAAGCCAAGTTTTTAGACGACTTAACTATGTTTTTTTAAACATTAATTGGTATTTTTTCTTTGATAAACTAAACTGAAGACGGACTCCTTTTAATATAGGATTTTTAATGATTTGAGAATTGGAATGGAAAATTCAAGTACTTGATTTCCTCCGAATTTTGTAAATTTTCTTATTCATTTTTATTTGTACTCAAAATTACTAAAAGTCACAGTTTTGAATTTCAGTCATGTTAACTTCACTCTTAATATGACGCCCTTGATTGTGTCACTTCTGATTATGTCGCTCAGCTTCTTTACCATGATTGGCGTAATCTCTTCGAGAGACCCTCCTTCTAGCTAGACGATTTCCACCCTAAAGTAAGCAAAGAAGATTTTGGTTCAAGTTTATGTTTCTACCCATACTATCTGTAGTTTCACATTGCTCAAAGACTTCATTTTCCAAGTTTTACTTGATTTTGTCATTTGTTAAATGGCTTGATTTTTTATGGGTGTGAGAATATTAGCTTGCCATATTTATTAGAGTAAAGTTAGAGGTTGGACTTTTTTGGCCGACAAAAGAATGAATATAAGTTTACTGAAATTTATTTTTAATTGTCATAATTCATGGAATTTTTTGAATTGGGACTCAATCCCATATACTGGAGACTTGCTTTGAACTTGAATTAGTTACTTATGATCTCAGTTTTTGAACCAGAGTGGCTTTCAAATTGAATTTTACATAATATGAGTGATTTATTTATTTAATTAATTTTATTTTCCCTAACGACCAAGTTCAAGATGTCAAATATATGTTTGTTCATTTATAAAAGTACTTGGTTCCGTCGTTTCTAAGGGAATTATTATTCCCTGGGTAGGTTCATAACGTGAAAACTGGATTGAAAAAGGTTGATTTTTAGTTATGCTGATGAAGGATTAATATTTCTGCAGATTGATTGCAAAATGAAAGTGAATTCTAAGAATTTACGCTGTATACGCCTGTCAAGTATACCACGTGCTGAGCAATGTGAGTTCACGTCTCAAATAAACAGAAAGAGGGAAAGGACTGACGTGTGACCAAAATAGTAAGTTTGGGGAATCAAATGCTATAAAATAAAGGATAGGGGCTCAAGAGATACGTCAAGAAAAGATTGGGGACCCCTAGTAATATTAACCCTCTTTTGTATGACTTATATTTTAGTGGGGAATTCTTTATCCTTCAAGTTAGCTTTCATTAAAATTAGGCTATAAATTAATAAATTGATGCAGAAATGTATTATGTGAAGTTTAATTTACTACTTTACTGACTCTTTTAACCTATTTCAAAGTTAGATCTTGCACTTTTGCTCAAATTTTCAATCTTACTTCTTAGTTCTTACCAGTTTTGATTATATGATTTATCCTTCCTTATTAGAGGATTCAATTAAAAAAATAATTCACTTTTTTAAAAAACTAATAATAGTGATGAGAATCGTCTAATAATTTAATTAGTTAGTTGGATATGTTTTCTTACGACTGTTAGTTATTGTTAATTAATAGGACTGCAGCTTATTAAGTTGACGTGGTTACTAACTAAAGTATCATTCTTTTCTCATTGACTAAGGATTCTTCTTAAATCCTAAGATTGCTAGACTAATCGTTTTGTACGAGACAGAGAAAGTTCTTATGGGTTTGTATTGGGTTATCAGGGATGTTTGTTTACTAAGAAACTTTCAGAAAGCATCGTAGGCTAAGTGTTTGAGAACTGTATTTGGCAAGGAAGATGACACCGTCATCGGAGTTGGGATGCTAGACTTGTCCCTTTTGATTAAACACCAAAAGGTTTGCATCCCAAGACCCTGGCTGTGTAAATGACACACGAAAAAGAAAAACTTGTTAGTAGTAACTTGGATACGGCGGAGTCACTTGAATAATAGTTTAAAAGAATGGTGGAGATCTTCTCGAGCAATGTACTAAGAAAGTTTTGTTGAAAATAAACTTATTTAAGCACATAATTAAGAAGTATTTTAGACTTATCAATATGAGACCCAATAAGTTAGATTTAGCCCAAGAGCAAATCTCATAAAAGAAAAAGTCCAAGTCCAAATTGAAGAAGTCTTCTACCTAGAATCTTCTAGTACTAGCTAGATATTAGTTTTTTGCATGTGAATTACTTGATTACTTAGATTATTATTAGAAGTGTATAAAAGAAAATATGTGTGGCTTAAGGATTTTTGTAATTATTTATTTGTGTGGTTCTCATTGTTTCTCATGTAGTATAAATACCCTTCTCTATTTGAGTTCTAAGCATCAAGTAAGAAGTAAAGCTTCTAAGAGTGGAAAGAAGAGAGAAAAAAGCATAGCTTCTAGTGAATGAGTAAGCTTGAAGAGTGAAGTTGAGAATTTTCTCTTGTAAAAGTATTTGAGTGAATAAAGTTTGTTTTACTTTCTAACAAAGTGGTAATAGAGCGAGATTGTAAGTTCTCATAAAATTCTTAGTATGCTATGTGGTTACAGTTTTGACTGATCTTCCACATCAGAAAAGAATTCTTGAGATTGAGAGTATTATCTATTTGTTCCAAACATACTACTATTACATATCAAATCAAAGAGCTCGACGAGACGAAAACGCTACCGTAAAAATTAGCCAATTGGAGTCCGAACGACTATAAATGAGTTGTCAAAAGTTTGCTATCATAACTGAGTTAACTCACTGAGTTAAACCGAGTCAGAGCCATTAAAGTTGTTGACCAAGTCGTCAGAGCCGTTGGATCACGCCATTGACTATGCTGTCAGAGCCATTGACCACGCCATTGACCCAATTGTTGACTAGCGTTGACTATTGATCGAGTATTGACTTTGACCAAGTTGATATACAAGTCAATCTTATGATTTTTCGATGTTCCGGATCAATCCATGTAGTCGAAATTTCCAAAAGTTTACTCTGTTAAGAGTTATGACTACTGACAGTTTAGCATCTCTTCAAGTTTCATCACTTCAAGATAGCAACTTTGATAATTGGATGATCAAAATGAAAGTTCTCCTTAGAGCACATGATGTTTGGGAAGTAGCAGAGAAAGGCTACGAAAAGCCAAGAGATGAGGCAATACTATCCTCAAGACAGAAGGATAATTTAAAAGATTCAAGAAAGAGAGACAAAAAAGCTCTCTTCCTCATCTACCAGGTCTTAGATGATGAAGGGTTTGAGAAAATCTCAAGTACAACCTCCGCTAAGGAAGCATGGGAGAAACTTCAAATTTCATATAAGGGAGAAGAAAAGGTTAAAGAGGTCCGTCTCCAAACTCTAAGAGGAAAGTTTGATTTACTACACATGACAGAGGCTGAGTCAGTTTCTAACTACTTTTCAAGATTTTTAGCCATTTCAAATCAAATGAAGTGAAATTGTGAGAAACATGAAAATGTTACAATCATGGAAAATATTCTTTGATCGTTAGACCCAAGTGTGAGAATATTATTACTGTCATCGAAGAAACTAAAGATTTGGGAGCTATAATGATAGAACAACTCTTGGGTTCTTTACAAGCTCACGAGAAAAAGAAAAAGAAGAAGCCAAATTTTAAGGAGCAGCTTCTCAAGACATAACTTACAGAAAAAGACGATAGCCAATGTAGCGAAAGAAGTCAACGTGGTCGTGGTAGAGGACAAGCACAAGGACAAGAACGTGATACAAGTTGAGGTCGTGGACGAGGTTGGAATTCCAATAACAATTTCAAAAGAGGAGAAAGCTCTACAAGAGGTTGTGGTAGAGGTTAAATGAACTCAAGGCCTGAGAAGTCTCAAGTTGAATGTTTCATTTGTCACAAGTTTGACCATTATGCTAGAGACTGTAGAGCACCCAATAGCAGAATTAAAGAGAATGTCAATTATGTTGAAGAGAAAAGGGAAGAAAATGACACTTTGCTACTAGCATATAATGACAACAATGGAGGACAAGACAACACATGGTATCTTGACATTGATGCTACCAATCATATATATGGGTATCGATCAATGTTCATAGAGCTCGATGAATCAATCAGTGGGAGTGTTTCTTTCAGTAATGATTCAAAAGTAGCGGTAAAAGGTTGCCATAAACATTTTCTTATTGAACATATTAATTTATTTCAAATGTTTATTATGTACCTACAATGAAAACAAATATCTTGAGTTTGGGACAATTCTTAGAGAAAGGCTATGATATTCACTTGAAAGATTATAGTCTTTTTATAAGAGCTAATAACTTGAACTTGGTTGCCAAGGTACCTATATCAAGAAATAGAATGTTCTTATTGAACATTCAAAATGGCATTGCAAAATATCTGAAAGCATGTTACAAGGATTCATCATGGCTATGGCATTTGAGATTCGGGCACCTCATCTTTGGAGAACTAGAGCAACTATCCAAGAAAGAAATAGTGAGAGGCATGCCATACATCAATCATCCTAATCAGCTTTGTAAAGGATGCTTATTCAGAAAGTAATTCAAGAAAAACTTTCGAAAAGAGTCGAATTCAAGAGCCCAGAAGCCACTAAAGCTTGTGCATACAGATGTGTACGGTACTATCAAACCAAGTTCTTTCGGTAAGAGTAATTACTTCTTACTTTTTATTGATGATTTCTCAAGAAAGACTTGGGTTTATTTCTTGAAGCAAAAATCAGAAGTCTTTGAAGCTTTCAAAAAGTTCAAGGCTGCTATAGAGAAGGAAAGTGGTCTTCAGATCAAAGCCATGAGATCTGATAGAGGAGGAGAATTCACTTCAAAAGAGTTCCAAGAATTCTTCGAAGCAAATAGAATTCGACAACCTTTAACCATTCCAAGATCCCCTCAATAGAATGGTGTGGTAGAAAGAAAGAACCAGACCATCCTCAATATAGCTCGAAGCATGCTGAAAAGTAAGAGATTACCCAAAGAGTTCTGGGCAAAAGCTATTGCATATGTAGTTTACTTGTCTAATCGATCTTCAACAAGAAGTGTGTGGGGAAAGATACCACAAGAAGCATGGAGTAGAAGAAAGCCTTGGATCTCCCACTTGAGAGTCTTTGGAAGCATAGCCCATGTGCATATGCCAGATGAACATAGAACCAAGCTTGATGATAAAAGCGAGAAGTTTATTTTCATCAACTACGACACCAACTCCAAAGGATATAAGTTATACAATCCTAACAATGGAAAAGTAATCATCAGCCGAGATGTAATATTCGATGAAGAAGGTGAATGAGACTTTGGTTCTCAAACAAATGACTATAATTTCTTTCCACAATTTGAAGATATGGAAACACTAGTACAGCAAACAAGAGAAGTCTATCAGGAGACTATTACTCCACCTTCCTCACCAACATCATCCACTCATGAAGATTCACCTCCATCTTTCTTAACTGAGAGGTATAAAGAACATACAAGAATTCTTGAAGATCTATAAGAGATGTTTGATAGACTCAAAAATCTCACTCTATTTTGCCTATTACTGATTATGAACTGGTGAACTTCCAAGTGGCTGCACAATATGAAAAATGGAGAAATGCGATGGATGAAGAAACCAAAGCCATAGAGAAGAATGACACTTGGGAAGTATCCACTCTTCCTAAATGTCATAAAGCTATCGGTGTAAAATGGGTGTACAAGGTGAAGAAGAATGCCAATGGAGAGGTAGAAAGATACAAAGCAAGGCTAGTTATGAAAGGCTATAGTCAAAGAGCCGGCACTGACTACAATGAGGTATTTACTCCTGTTGCATGATTAGAAACTATAAGACTAATTATTTCTCTTGATGCTCAGAACAAATGGAAGATTTTTCAGATGGATGTAAAGTCTGTATTTCTGAATAGAGTTCTTGAAGAAGAAGTCTATATCAAACAACTATTGGGTTATGAGATGAAAGGGCATAAAGATAAGGTTTTGCAGCTAAAAAAGGCTTTTTACGGCCTAAAGCAAGCACCAAGAGCATAAAACAGCCGAATTGACAAATATTTCCAAGAGAATAGATTCATTAAGTGCCCTTATGAACATGCTCTCTATGTTAAGACTAAAGATGGAGATATTCTGGTCGTATGCTTATATGTGGATGATCTCATATTCACTGGAAGTAATCTAAGGATGTTTGATGAATGTAAGAGAGTAATGACACATGAGTTTGAAATGACAGACATCAGACTTATGGCGTACTATCTTGGCATAGAAGTCAAGCAAAATGAAAAAGGCATCTTTATCTCTCAAGAAAGCTATACAGAGAAGATCCTAAAGAAGTTCGATATGGATGATTGCAAGCCGATAAGTACACCAGTAGAGTATGGAATAAAATTATTCAAAGATGATGAAGCAAAAAAGGTGGATCCAACACTCTTCAAGAGCCTTGTTGGATGCCTTTGGTACTTGACATGTATAAGGCTCAAAATTCTCTATGCAACTGGACTAGTGAATCGTTACATGGAAACTCCAACAACTACTCACTTCAAAGCTGCAAAGAGAATTCTCTGTTACCTAAAAGGTACGATCAATCTTGGCTTGCTCTATTCAGTTTCTAATATTTACAAACTCGTTGGTTACAGTAATAGTGATTGGGTCGGAGGTACTGATGATCGAAAAAGCACAACTGGTTTTGTGTTTTTCATGCGAGAAACTGCCTTCACCTGAGTATCCAAGAAACAACCGATTGTCACCCTTTCAACATGTGAAGCTGAGTACATAGCTACTACATCATGTGCTAGTCATGCAATCAAGCTAAGAAGGTTGTTGAAAGAGTTAAACATACCTCAAAAGGAGCCAGCAAAGATTTATATCGACAATAAGTTAGCAGTAGCTTTGGTTAAAAATCTAGTCTTTCATGACCGAAGCAAGCACATCGACACTCGTTATCATTACATAAGAGAATGTGTTGCAAACAAAGAAGTACAATTGGAGTATGTGAGATCATATGATCAGATTGCTGATATTTTCACTAATTCACTCAAGTTTGAAGACTTAGCAAGATTAAGAAACTTGCTTGGTATTATAAAACAAGTTTAGGGGGGGTGTTGAAAATAAACTTGTTTAAGCCCATAAGAAGTGTTTTAGGCCCATTAACATGAGGCCTAATAAGTTGGAGTTAGCCCAAGTACAAAGCTCATGAAAGAAAAAGTCCAAGTCCAAATTGAAGAAGCCTTCCACCTAGAATCTTCTAGTGTTAGCTCGATATTAGTTTTTGCATGTGAATTATTTGATTACTTAGATTATTATTAGAAGTGTGTAGAAGAAAATATGTGTGGCTTAAGGATTTTTGTAATTATTTATTTGTGTGGTTCTCATTATTTCTCATGTAGTATAAATACCCCTCCCCATTTGAGTTCTAAGTATCAAGTAAGAAGCAAAGCTTCTAAGAGTGAAGAGAAGAAAGAAAAAAGCATAGCTTCTAGTGAGTGAGTGAGCTTGAAGAGTAAAGTTGAGAATTTTCTCTTGTAAAAGTATTTGAGTAAATAATAAAGTTTGTTTTACTTTCCAACAAGTTTCCGTTGTTCATTTCATATTCAAAGTTATTATCAAGTGGAGCCGAAAACTTTTTTTAGGGACATACACTAAAATTTTTTTAGTTAAGTTTGAAACACATTAATTAACATAGATCAATATAAAATTAAAAAGAGTGTTTAAAGTGAGTCAAAAGAAAAATAATCTAAAATGAAATTAAAACATAATATTTCCAAAATAATATAAATAAATTTCAAAAATTTAACGAAAAAAATAGTGTATCTCATTAGGGTCATTATTGATTTTTTTTAATATAAAATATGAGCAAAAGCTATCATTATAAAAATTTAACAAGGAAAATAAAAGAGAAAACTAAAATTTTGAAATAAAATTAAGGATAAAAATATAATTCCAAAAAAAATGAGGATTTGTATTGGCTCCGTCCATGTTTCCAAGGCCTGTATCATGCATGTGTTAGGCAAATAACCCCAGATACAAAGAAGATGACAACCTAATTAATTTAATCGTGCCCTGAGCACAGATATTGTTGTACGTATGTACATCTAAGAGACTCTTTCACCTCCTTAGGGAGAGTGAGAATGTAATCTCATAAGATTAGGACTTCTAATAATTTCATGCAAATTTCTCTTCATATCCTGTAGACATCTTAAACAAACATCTTTTAGGCACAGTTTTTCTTTCCTTTTTTTTTTTCAAGGCATTTCAACAAACATCTTAAGCACATAAGGATTCTAGATGCAAGTATGTATAAATAAAATATGTAGACCTTTAACCCAAATGTGATACATCCTTAAAGCAATTATAAAAAGAAAAACCAAATTTTTAAAATTATTTTCCCAACGTGGCCTCTTGACATAGCAGATGAAGGGAAGAAAAACCAAACTACTGGATAAACCAAAATGCACAATGGATGTTTTAAGAATTAGAGACCCAAACTTGAAAGCAGAAAATTTAAATTAATTGAATGATGGTTTGATGAGGTTGTGAGAGAAATAGAGAAAGAAAGAGAGGAAGACATTAGAATAGAAAGACAGGCCTGGCAAAATGAGCAAGAAATATGCACATGCACACTATAGATTCAGAAACAGATGATAAAATAAGTGAGAGAAAGAAAGCATGAATTGGAGTTAAAAAACTGGGATGATTAATGAATTAATCCATAATAACCATGATGCAGTGGATTATTAGATTTTACTCTAATTTGCATTCTTACAATGAGAATAGAAATAAATTAAATTCTCAATGAGAATTTAGAAGAGAAAATTAAGATATGATTGAAGATTGGATGATTACAACTCTTGCCAATGAAGGCTATTTATACAAGTTTAGGATTAATCTAAACCATCCAATAAAATAATTCTAAGAAACTTACAACTATACACCTAGCACCTACCAATCAAATACACTTAAATAAATAAATTGTTCACCTAACACACTTTAAATAAAAAAATTATCCACCTAACATACTTTAAATAAACAAGCTAAATAACCTAACACATTGCAAATAAATAAGTCTAAAATTCCTAATACACAAAAGCATTCTACCAACTAATGAAATGTTCATTAGATTGAGTTTTGGAATTTTGGGCCTTGGCTTTGGGTCATTGATGTTTATGGGTTGTTGCATCAGTTCTCCCCCACTTGAAAAAATAACTTGTCCTCGAGTTACTCATGGTATAACTTCTGTTCCATGGTACTTGTACAAATCTTAAACATTGAAAGTCTTAGAATTGTGTAACTATCTGATAGATCAATGACATGTGCATTATTATTAATCTTTTGAATGATGTAAAAGGGGCCAATTTTATTTTGCTTGAGTTTCTTGTATTCTCTTGTTAGAAGTCTTTCTTTACGTAAATGAACCATTACAAAATTGCCCTCTTTTAAGGTTTTGAATCTTCTGTACTTCTTAACATTAGTTTTGTATTTTGTCGTAGACTCTTCTACCTTTCTTTTCACTTCTTCATGGATATGGATCGCCTTATTAATCAAATGATCGGCAATAATGCTCATCCTTAGAAGTTTTGGTAAAAATACCAAGTCGAGAGTATGTAATGGAGGACAAATATAAACAATTTTAAATGGAAATTTACCGCTGGAATGATTTTGCACATTGTTATAAGCAAATTCATCTTGTAGTAGGACCATAAAATATTGCCCAGTGTGCGATTAGTGACTTAAGTTTGCCTATCTATTTGGGGATGACAAGTGCTACTAAATTATAAGGTACTATCAAGTCTCGTCCACAAAGTGCATCAAAAATGACTGAGAAATTTACTATCATGATGAGAGACTATTGTCCTTGGTAATCCATGCAAATGAACAATCTCTCAAAAGAAGAATTGAGAAATATAAGTAGAATCTGAAGTTTTCTTATAGGAAATAAAATGAGTCATCTTTGAAAAATGATCTACTACAACAAAGATAAAATCTGAACCTTTATGTGTTCTTGGTAGTCCCAAGATGAAATCCATGGATAAATCTTCGCAAGTTGCATCAGGAATAAGAAGTGGCATATTCAACCTACTGTTTTGAGCTTGTTCCTTTGCAGTCTGGCATATATAACAACACTTGACAAATTTCTTGACATTACGCTTAAGATGTGGCCAAAAGTATCGAGCTTCCACAAATGAAATAGTTTTGTCTCGCCCCATGTGTCCTTCTAACCCTCCTGAGTGTAGCTCCTGAATGATGTATTCTTTGAGAGATCCTCGTAGAATATATAAACGGTTTTCAAAGAATAGAAAACTATCATGTATTTGATGTTTATTTGTAACTCTACTAGTGCACTTCTCCCATTCTTCTTTGAAATTTTTATCTTCAGCATATAAGTCTTTCAAATAATCAAAACCGATTATTTCATTTTAAACAATAGTCAGTAATATAACTCGGCGACTCAATACATCGGCAACCTTCTTTAATTGTCCTGACTTATGCTTGAGAAAGAAACTGAACTTCTGGATATAGGCAATCTATCGGGCGTGCATTTGATTTGGTCTAGAAGAGTTGTTGAGGTACTTAAGAGTTTGATGTTCCAAATTGAGGATGAATTCCTTTTGCCCTAGATATAGCTCCTATTGTTGTTATGTATAAACAACTGCATATAATTCTTGTTTGTACATTGACCACTTCTTTCTGGCTTCATTGAGCTTTTCACTAAAGAAAGCTATCGGCTTCATATCTTGAGATAGAACAGCTTTAATTGGAGTCCTGAATGCCAGTTCAACTCCAACGGCCATTATTGGCCTTCATTTTGGTTGACCAAGCCTGGTCGACCAAAATTAGTCAGAAACAAAGGATTTTTTGTTTCTTTGAACTAATTTGGTCGTTTTTAAAACTTTCTTTTTCCAAAATATTTTTAATTTTAAGAAAATGTATTTTTGAGAATATTTCGGCTAGATTAGAAATGATATTTATTTTCAAACAATCAATGGATTTAAAGTTTAGCTAATTCTTTGAATATTCGTTTGAAAAATCATTTGAAAGATTTTGGAGCCATATCAAAGAGTATATTTTGTACAATGCAATAAATTAAGTACAAGACTAGGAAATAAATTTTAACCTATTTAGACTTGGTCTTAAATCTTGATTCTTCACATTCATCTTCATCCTTCGAGGTTTATCAATGATGCTCTATTCTTTAGAACTTCATTTCTTGAGTTTTATTAATTTCTTTTTCAACTTCATAACTACAAACTTAAGCCAATTATTAGTAACTAAATCACATGTTTGTTATTATCAAAATAAGATAAGATTGAAAGCCGCATAGGTCAATATCAAGCACCTTCAGACTGGAAAAGTGCTCAATCCCTGATGGTACCTTCTCCAACAATTACACCATTGGATGCTTAGCTTTTTGACACAAGGCGTTGTTCCCATCTCCACAATTACATACCTAAGCTCCTTAAATTAATCAAGACCTAAATGTTTTAGCTTATTAAATCCTTCTGCCCGAAAGCGTAATGCATCTCCTTCAAAAACCTGACACAGTTCAAGATGTACTAGATTGGGTGAATTTTGAAGAAAGATAAATGGATCATCACTTAACTTGCTCCATTTTAAGTACAATATGACGAGGCTATAGAAAGATAGTGTCCAATGAGGTAGACTCTCCAATTGTCCTCTCAAGTAAAGCCACTAAAATAGTAGAGGAGGAGATAAAAGGTGATGTAGATCAACAATCTCGTCCTCTTCAACTGAAGTTATGGACAATGCACAGAGTTTGGTCAGGCTTTCAATGGAGAAGCAAAGAGCTTTAATAACCGCCTCAACTGGTGTAGTTTCCCCAGCTCTATGATATTGTCTTTGTTTACCTCTATGAAACAGTGCTTTTTTAGGGATCTCAAAGCTCCTATTTTTGCTGGAACTCTAAATCCATATTTGGAGTGAAAATGTCCATAAGATATGAATTTCTCAATTCTGCGCGGTCAGTTGTAGTTTAGGAAACATCCCATAAAATTCGTTTATGTCTTCAAATCGTTCTTATTCCTAGCAGCCCAAATAATATGGAATCACTTTTCCTATCTAACCAAAAAAGAGAATTTGACGCAAATTTTTATTCTAATGTCTATTCTTAAATTGTTTCAAATGTACAAAACTATTCACAATAGAGAAAATATCCGGAAAAAAAAAAAGCCATGATCTTATCATTTTTGCAACAAAAAAAAACCTACAGTGTTTTATTAATAACGAATAATCAGATCAATATATAATCAAAATTAGAGATAAAAAATATTGAAGAAGATGTTTGTACCTTTAAACTGTAGATATCAGCATAAATAGTCAAATTGCTAACAATCCAAACCAATAAATGGTATGTAACTTTTAAAAAATTCAATTATGACAAACTTTCAAACACATAAAAATTATTCTTTGATATATCTTGTCTAATTTTGAAGGGTTTCTTTTTTTAATGAATAGTACATAGAAAAAGAAGAAACATCATAGAAAAGCTCAAACATCTCAATTAAGTTGGCACCTAAGAGATCACCAATTACGTACTCAAAATTCAAACCCAAAATTTTATTAAAAAGAACAAAAAATACAAAGCTCAAAAGGAAAAACAACCCATGAAAGGGAGAACAAAATGAGTATTACGATAATCCTTGCTAAAACCTAATTGGGAAAAACCAAGTAACAAAAAATATGTTGAATATATCATATAAACTAAATATGTTGTGTTTTTTTTGGTTAAAAAATTAATAATAATTAAATACAATATATCATATAAGTTGAATATATCATATAAATTGAATAGTTGATTAAAAAAAATTTTAAAACAAAACTATAAAGAAAATTATTTAGAATTATAATAAAAATATCACAGTTAACTTCGAAAATCTTGTCAAAGTCAAAAAGTGCAAGGACAGATGCATTTGTGAGTTTTTCATTCAAGACAGTAAAACTCTGTTCCACTTCTTCTGTCCAAAAGAATTGCTTTTGCTTCAAATAGTCAATGAACGATGCAACTATAGTACTAAAGTTTCTCACAAATTGTCTATAAAACGTCACAAGACCATGAAAACTTTGAACTTCTGTAATAGTCTTTGGTATTGGCCATTCTGGGATAGCCTTTACCTTATCTTGAGTGACTTTGATTCCATTAGAACTTACAACAAAGCCCAAGAAGACTAAGCTGTCAGTCATAAAGCTACATTTTTTTAGGTTGATATACAACTGATTCTTAAAAAGTGCATTAAAAACTTCGGTCAAGTGTTGTGAATGTTCTTTCTCATTCTAACTATCGATCAAAATGTCATTAAAATAAACAATGAAAAATCTTCTAATGAAGGGTTAGAGTACCTGATTCATTAACCTCATGAAAGTACTAGGGGCATTGGATACACCGAACGACATAACTAACCACTCGTATAGTCCTTCATGTGTTTTGAATGCAGTATTACGTTCATTTCCAAGATGAATACGAATCTGATGGTATCTACTCTGCAAATCAATCTTCGAAAAGAGCTTTGTTCTTCCCAATCTATCAAGCATGTCATCCAATCATAGAATAGGAAATCGATATCGTATCGTAATCTTGTTGATGGCTTGACTATTAATGCACATCCTCTAGCTCCCGTCTTTCTTCGGTGTTAGGAGTGCAGGCATAACCACAGGTCTCATACTTTCTCTAATCATTCCTTTCTTAAGGAGGTCTTAGACTTATATTTGTAGGATCTCATACTCATTAGGACTGATGTGGTAGTGAGGAAAACTCGATAGACTTACTCTGGGAACAAGATCAATTTGGTGTTGAATATATTGTAGAGGTGGTAAGTCAGCGAGTAACTCCTCAAGAATGATATCTTCAAATTCAGAAAATAATGTTTGAACTTGCACAGGAATATAAGTAGGAGTACATACCTCTTTAGGTACAAAAGGAAGATTGGTGCTGGTGGAGGTTGTTTGGTTATTTTGCAGCTTCATAGGAGCTAGAGTAATCTTCATATTATCTTTGTGGAAGCTGTAGAGGTTAGCTTTGCCATTATACATAGTGTTTAAATCGAATTACCATAGTTGACCAAGCAACATATGACAAGCATCTATATCAACAATATCACATAATATCTCATCTTTGTATTTACTGATGGAGAAAAGAACTCGACATTGTTATGTCACCTTTATTTCACCGATGTCCTTGATCCAGTCAATGTGATATGGGGTAGTATGTGGTTAGGATGGTAGTTGTAACTTGTCCACTATAATCTTGGATATTATGTTCTCACTACTCCCACTATCAATGATAAGATCACATATTTGTTGTTCAATCGTACAACGAGTCTTAAAGATATTGTATCGTTGCATGTCTTTTCCTTTCTTTGATGTATACATCAATCGTCTTATCACCAAGGAAAGACCTTCATCTCCATAAATGACTTCCTCAGGTTCAACTTCATCTATGTATTCCTCATTCTCAAAACACACCTCATTCCCTTCGACGTCATCATCATGTGTGGTTAGATTAACGGGTATGTTCTGATGACATTGATTTGAATAGTAGCCTGCTTATCCACAATGATGGCATTTATTACCTCCTGGGACTGCATAAAAGTTGTTAGTGTTATTGTTGGCTATTTCCCTTTGCGGTTGAGTGGTTGGTTGGTTGTAAGAAGGAGTTGGTCAAACTGCTTCATCGTGGGGTCCTGCTATAGCCTTCCTTTTGCTCAAATCAAATCTTTGTGATGGTGTAGAAGATTAAGAAGTTGTTGAATTATGATGTGCCCTTTTGTTGAGCCAAGTTTTAATTTTCAAAGCAAGTTGAATTGCACCAGACAAAGTATTATGAGATTGTTTGAATACCTCGTCTTGTATATTTGCACGAAGTTCATCAATAAATTTAGAAATCTTTCGACTTTTGGATTCGTGAATGTCCACTCGGGCAGCTAGTCTATGAAACTCGGTTACGTATTCTTGTACTATCCGGTATGCTTGTCAGTAATGTTGATATTGACTTAAAAATGCTTATTCGTAATCTGGAGGTAAGAAGTGCTCGATCATCAATGGTTTCATCCACCGCTAAGTGTGAACTTTATTTCTCTCTTGCCAAATACGTCTCGATTGTAATTGATCCAACCAAGCTAATGTGCTTCTTTTGAGTCAATAAGCTACCAATTTGACTTTCATGTATTCTGGAGTACCCCAATAATCAAAGAACTTTTCTACTTTAGCTAGCCAATCAAGAAATTCTTAAATTATAAATAGACTATTAAATTGTGAAATCTCGATCTTCATGCGGTAGTCATTTTGCCAAGGTCCTTGGTTGTTTTTGGGTGGTTGGTCATTCGTCGTCTTCACTAGAATCTTTATCTTGAAAAAGTTGATTTCGATACTATCTAAAATTTCCAAAAGGATCAACTTCGTCACATCTCTGTCGTTCATAATTGTTGTTTCGTCTCCCAAAAAAATGTTAAGTCAAATTTGTAAGCATTGTCTCTAGATTCTGCAATCTTCTATCAAGTGCATCCATTGACTCATTTGTTGTGAACTCTTCTACAGCAGGATTTTATTGGCAAGACTCTTTGTCCGACATTATTTTTTATTTTTTTTTTTACTTTTCTTTTGAATTTGTTTTTTACTTTTTTTTTTTGGCTTTTACAGGAGAGAAAATAATACAAACTTTTAAAAGTAAAGAAAAATAGAATTTATTTTTTTTACACTTTTTTTTCTTGCTTTTATAGGAAAGTAAATAGCACAAACTCTTAAGAGTAAAGAAAAAATAGAACTCTAAAAAATCTAAATAGTAAGAATAAAATAAAGCTTACAAAAATGTATATATTAACTTGTTAAAGGAATGAAGCAAATTCTCCAAGGAGAAACCTTGATATATGCCTTTGATATGCGCCTCTTTTTTTTTCTAGAAAAAAAGATAGTGTATGGAAGGGTTATATGTGTATGTGTAGTAAATAATTATCGTAAGAAGGTGATGGTAAGGATTAGATAACGAAGATAATGATGAAATAAGGATTTTTTTTTTATGAAAAAAAAAGTGTAGGGTGACGGTAACAGGAAAGCTCCGCTTGACACAGAGGTAGACTCTGGTATCAATTGATGCAGCAAATTGCTAGATTTCGCTCTAATTTACATTTTCACAACGAAAATAGAAATAAGTAAAATTCTCCAAGAAAATTTAGAAGAGAAAATTAAGATATGATTGCAGATTGGATGATTACAACTCTTGCCAGTGAAGACTATTTATACAAGTTTAAGATTAATCTAAACCATTCAATAAAATGATTCTAAGAAATTTACAATCATACACCTAGCATTTACCAATCAAACATACTTAAATAAATAAGTTGTTCACCTAATACATTTTAAATAAACAAATTGTTCACCTAATATACTTTAAATAAACAAACTAAATAACTTAACATATTTTAAATATATAAGTCTAAAATATTTAACACACAAAAATATTCTACTAACCAATAAAATATTCATTAGATTGGGTTTTAGAATTTTAGTTTTAGAATTTTAGGCTTTGACTTTGGGTCATTGATGTTTACGGGCTGTTTCATCAAACTAAGAATTAGAAAAATGTTTCCACAATATTCAAAAGAAAAACAGAGTCAGAGGGAGAAAAAAAGACCGATTAACAGAGAAACACCACTGGAAGGTTCCAACAAACAATCTTCGGCGATGTTATATAAGAGGCAGAGACTATCGACATTGAGTGGGCGTCATTCCCGAGTACAATGACGAAAGAGAAGAACAAGAAGAAGATTGGGGCAGCTATTATTATTATTATTATTATTTGCACCTACGACATCTTCTTGATTGCCAGTACTGGTGTGGACAAGTTAATTTAACCTTTGGAGGAAATGATCGTATTAAAATACAATTTACACGATATACATCGACTAGAAGAGAATAGTTGAATTTGGAAGGAAAATAATAAATCAAATAGCCAATTTCTTTACATAAATTGGGCCACGTACTGGCTGGAATACACGATGTATTGAATAATAGATAATTTAATTGGCATTTGATCTTTACTTAATATGTCAAGCCACGCAATTCAAAGAGTTAGAAGGCATCAATGAGCTTATTAGATTTATTTAGGTGTTTGTGTATATATCTATATTATAAAATTTATAACGACCCTTAAGACGATCAAAACGATTAATATACATTATACTTTTTGGCGAATTAATTCCCTTTCCATCTTTATATACAAGGTCATTTGAAGAAATATACTCCAAGCACGCATTTTAAATTAACTACAGTTTTTGTATCGATCTGTAAAACTAATTCTAAGTAACAATGACAAGAAAATCACTGCGTCTAATCTCAGTTAGTCGTCTTGGTTTCGATATTTATTATTTGTATACATTATTCGTCTTAGTTCTACTCCTGGCACTTTCTGATTTATGCGCGTCTCAAAATGGTAAGGTTTTATTTATTTATTTTATTTTATTTTTTAAAATTGTCATCTTCCCATGCTAATATGAGTATTTTAAGGACATAGTTAAACGGGCACCTACTTAATTTAAATGTTTTTTAATCAAACTAATGCTTTCTTTTTTCCTTTTTCATAATACATTATTTTAATGATATTTGCAGATATACAAAGTTTTCTAACAAAATTAGTTTAGTTAAAACACCGAATCAATTTTTAAACGAAAATTTCTTGTAATGGAATGGGCATTCTTTTATAAGGTACATTCCATTATTTGTTTGGGTTTTAGTGTATGAATTAGGATTCTTTTAAAATCTTAAAGTTCATCACTTGGTGGAATTCTTGTTCCTTCCAAAGGGAAAAGAAATAATAATTTCATATTTTAGTCAATTATTTTAAAACTCAATTTTATTTTTTTGCCCAATTAGGAAATCTAAAAGTAAATGTATTTTAGTTAATACAATATTTGTTCCATTTCAGCACAATAATTCAACTAATTAAATAATTAAATATCATTTCTAATTGTATTCTAATTCTATTTTGTTATAATTCCCATTGCCATTAATTTCTATTCCATTCTACTAAATCAAACATGACCTAAATGTCCTAAAGTGGATTGGCATGTGTGTCCATGTTATGAGAGATATTCCATGCTGGACGGCGATAACTTGACATTGGATTGGAGGCGGCATGCTAATGCAAAACACTACGTCTACAGTAAATGAGACTCACGAATATCATAATATGCCCCATGAACTGAAAAGCTTTAGAGAGTTCTCTAGTAATCCGAAAAAGAACTGTTACTCCGTCACATTACAAAAGGGTGCAAAATATATATATATATGAAATGGAATTGTACTTACTGCTGAAGGTCTGCCATTACAACTTTGGAAGTAAAGTATGGACATAAATCATCCTATACTTTATCCACTTGGAGACGAATTGTAAAAGAAGCTAGCTCATGAGTCACCATATTTCCTATTAAAACACATGGGGACAAGAACCATAACTAGTAGAAATAATGAAGAAATTAATATATTTAACAATTGACCCTACGACAGAATGAGGTTGAGGCCGATTGATAACATTAATAATAAGTAGTGAATTAGATTCAGTCTCATCCAAAGGGCAACCACAGTCAATAGCTAGCCGGATCCCTTCACGAATTGTTAGCAGTTCACTAGTGAGGACATCAAAGCTACTAATGAGCTGTAGTACCTAGTAGACAAGTACGAAACCTTTGTTGTCTATAATTATTCTACCAATACCAATGATATCGCGGCCCTCGAAGACAGTTGCATCGACATTGAGTTTTAAGCATCCCACATCTGGTCGACACCAATGAATGGCTGATGGAGCTGAATGAGCACTATATTCTATTTCAGTTCAAAGTCTACTGGTCTGGAACTCTATTAAATAAGACTGAGCTCGATCAACAAGCTCTAGTGTGTCAATCACATTACCATTGAATAACTTATTATTACGGCGCACCATAAAATGATGTAAACCAGCTCTAAGAGATTCTTAGAAAGGGCATGAGATAAGGCAAAGAGGATATCTGTGGCAAATGCAAATTGGCTTGAGCCAACCCTGTAAAGCAGTCCATAGATTCGACAATTGGTCGTAGAAAAAGAAACAATAGGTAATATTCTCAGGCTCAGAATTACAGCAATAACAAAATGGTTCAACATGAATGTGTCACTTGAGTAAATTGGAAGATAAAGGAAGGTCATCATAGAATAATCTCCAAGCAAGCCTCTTCACTTTGGGAGGGCTATTACAAGACCAAAGTTGTTTCGACCACTTCTAGAGCTCGATATTTGTAGAAGAGCTTGAAGTAAAATGATTATTGAGAGCAGCGCGGTATCTTGATTTAACTGAGTATTCCCAAATTTATTAAAGTGACAAACTAGAGAATCTAGAGTAGGCCTAATACTCAATGGTATGTCTAAGATATCATTCCAATCCACCGGTAGAAAAAGGTGTTTAATAAATGCTTAATTCTATGTACCTGGGCTATCACTAAGATCAGAAACAAGCAACTCATCATCAAAAATGGGAGTAATGCGTCTGAAGGAGCTCGACTTTGGGAGCCGGATCATCAAATACCCAAATTGAAAGTCCATTACCTATCCTCTGGTGAAGGCCCTTGATAAGAAGATCTCTTTCCTACAAGATACTCTTCTATAACCATGAGCTGCCATTTTTATCTTGCACCTCTAGAAGGTGGGTAGAGAAAAATATCTCCCTTGTAATACAAGTACTACTAAGGACTAAAGATGTTTTATGAGCCGGGAAGATTACTTTGATTCTAATGATTGGTGAAAGAGGCTAATATCTTGAACCAATGACTTTAGTTGCATATTATATCCCACTTTATCCAAGGTACCCTCCTTTTTCCATCATTTGAGACCCACCAATAAGAATAATGATTGAATCTCCTTGCGAAGGCTATCAGGAAGTTTAAAAATGCTCATGACGTATGTGGGGATAGATTGCAAAACTGCCTTGATAAGAATTTTCTTACCTCCTGAAGAGAAGAGTCCCCTCCTCCAACTTCGAACCCTCTTTCGAACGCGCTCAAGCATATGCTCAAAGGTTTTGCACTTGTTCCTGCCAATCACCGATAGAAGCCCAAGATACTGATTATGCGACTGTAATAAAATGAGACCCAAAATTTGTAAAATAGCCTAGGTAGTAGCAAATTCAGCACTTGGACTGAGGGTAGTTACAGATTTCTTCAAGTTGATTTTCTGACCTGAGGCCCTCTCATACCATGAGAAAATTATGTGGAGAGTTTCTGCATCCTGAGTGGTAGCACGAGTGAATACTAAACTATCATCTACAAAGAATATGTGACTTATTTGAGGACTATCTTTGACACATTGAAACCCTAATAGATTGCTACCAGTCTCAGCCTGATGAATCAAAGATGAGAATGCCTCTACGCATAATAGGAAAAGGTAGGGGGATAGTGGACATCTTAGACGAAGACCTCTAGATGGTATGATATGACCTTCAGCTTTGCCATTCAAAACAATATAAAAAGAAGGATGTAGAAACACAATCCATAATTCGATGCACCCATTGATTGCCAAAGCCCATATACATCATAAGAGGCCGTAAGAAACCCCACTCCACCATATCGTAAGCTTTACTCATGTCAAGATTCAAGGCCATAAAACCTTTATTACCATTTGATCGACGATATAAGGAATGCAAGGACTCAAAGGAGATGATTGCATTATCTGAAATTAGCCTTCTTGGCACAAATGCACTCTAGTTCTTAGAAATAAATAGGGGTAGCACTGACTTCATTCTATTTGCCAAAGCCTTAGAAATAATCTTGTAGATGACATTACAAAGGCTTATGAGTCTAAAATCTGGTAGTCTTCAAATTTTTCTTCTTGGGAATAAGGACAATATGAGTAGAGTTGAGAGCTTTAACTGACAATCTTTTATTGAGCACACTCAGACAAACTCTGCAAATACTTCTACCAACCATGTTCCAATACTTCTGGTAGAAAATAGCTTGAAATCCATCAAGTCCTGGTGCCTTAGTCCCCCCCCCCCCATTTGAAAGAGTATTATTTTGATATCTTCTGAAGTAAAAGGGGAATCAAGGTATTCAGCCATTGCTGGAGATATAGTTTTGGTTACTACATTGACAACCCTCTGTGACTCCTCTATACTTGGTTGAGATAACTGAAAAATAGTACCAAAATAATCTTCCACAATTCTGACCAAGTCCTCCTTCGCTTCGTTCCAGACGCCTGAATTATCCCTTAGTCTCTTAGTATTGTTTTTCCTTATACAGTCGGTCGCTTTCTGGTAGAAGTACCCTATGTTGCGATCGCTAGATTTTAGCCATTCTGCATGAGATCTCTGTCTCCAATAATGTTCCTCGTTACTCAGTAGGTCTTCAAGTTTATTCTCAAGAGCCCGGATCTCTTTCATTTTATCACCCACATCAATGCACTTGTATAGACGAGATATCTTCTTTTTCAAGTTTTTTATAGATCGCCTTAATGAGCCAAGGGTCTGAGAGCTCTAAAGTTAGAGGTCCACTACACATCTTTCAATCCTGCACTGAAAATCAGAAAAAATATCGTTAGAAAAAATATATTTATTCCAAGCCTTCTCCACCACCGCTCTACACCCATCCTCCCTAAGCCAGTAAGGGTGCAAAATATCTTATGCGTGCAGGCTTCTACTCTGGATATGATTTTAATCGATCCGTAGGTATGTTTCAAATTTATTTTGACGAAAAATATAACATGATCGTTAACATTTCGTCTTACAATGATATTGTCGAGGAAGTAATTTAAAGTGATTACGTAGTACGGGATGAGTACACAAGCGTGTGTCTTATATGGAAGAATGAGGACGAGTTTCTGCTTATATCTGAACTTGAATTCCGGAGACTCCACTCCCATATGTACAACCTTTTTAGTCCGAGCCAAGCATTGTTTCTGATAAGAAGGAACGCTTATGGTGCAGATGATAAGCCCGTGAGGAATATATATATATGTTGAAAGATTTATTTTAGGTATTATAAAATAATTAGTTAATTGATTAAATTAATAATTAATTAATTATCTTATAACATGTGTATGAAATGTTATTACAACGACGAGTGTGTATGTTGTAATGAGAACATGAAAATAAAGAATAAACATAAGACGTTTTCAATGTAGTTTGAACATTTCCTACTCTACGGGGCTGCACCTAGAGATTAGATAAATTAGTAAAGTATAAAAATAACAAACATTAATTGACTAATACAATAAAAGACTCTCTTTTCAATTGCAGCAATGTGTTATAATGACTCCACCAATTTTATTTAACGAGTTCCTCTCGTCTTATTGATTCTTCACACGTGAACTCCGTTCATTGGTCCGGATCTTTCTTTTCCGAAGACGTATTATTTTTCCTTCTAAGAATAACATGCACTCAAACAATGTACCTAGAAACCTTAAAGCTCTCTAAGTCTCACAATGGCAATAGAATATGCTCTATGCTTTACAATTAAAAGCTCTCTTTAAGAATATTTTTATCAGTGAAGTGCATACAAAAATCCTTGGAGTGGTAAAGTTTTTATAAGTGAATTTCATAGTCATCAATTGTAGTATGAATTGGCTTAAATTAAATAAGGAAAAAATTAATAACAAAATCAAAATCTTTCAAAAAATATTGTAATTTGCAAGAGTAACATCTTTCTAAACAATTACTAAAAAAATATCCAAATTCATTATTGCTCTTTGGATATGATTTAGACACGATTTGGCCAGCTGGAATTCTTCAATTAACTTGCCAAAGATTGATAACTAAGTTACAAAATCATATCTCAATCAATATAAATCAAATACCAAGATTTAAGAAAATTAACAATTCTTTCTTTAAATATCTGGAGTTGTTGCAATAGATTAGGAAATCTGATCACAACAACTCAACAAATTAAATTAATTAACTAATATAAGCATAATTAATTGATGAGAAAATATCCAACAATAATTAAGGACGAAAATATGTATGTATTCACTTCAGAAACTTGTCCAAATACATTGATTATTTAGAGGCAATCAGATTACAATCAAGAATAAAAGAATGAGGAAATAATCAATGATATACATGGTAAATATAAAATGAATTGATTGAAAATTAATAAACAAAATATCCTAAACAGCTATATATAAAATTCTATTTATATTTCATCAATATCATCACCAAAATCACCAAATATAGAAAGAAAGTACGTATGAGCATATTCTAGAAGGTTTTCATATAAAGAAAAATATAAGTTTCATTTGTTATAGAACAATACTTGTAATAATTTCTAATTTGTTGTAACAACTTTTTCATCTCTTTTATCAACTTAAGTTCTTAATACTTTGCCATTTAGAATGCTAAACTTTTAGACCTAACATATATCTATAGATAATTATAATATAATATATGGCTACAAAGATCAATAATGCTAGAATTAATACACAACAACACTATAAATTTATACTCATTCGCATCACACGTCTTTTATCTGCCCTTGTTATTCTAAAGTAGAAGCACATCGTGTATACACGTGGACGATTAAAATTTAGCCATATCAACAAGTATGAGATTTTTTTTCTCATTTCTTTTTTCGTCTAAAGGATCCAACTAACATTCACAAACACTAAAAAAAATAATAAACTCAAAACCAAACAAAAACAATGAGTCCGATCTTATTTTCCTTATTGCTTGGATTTACTTGTCCTTCTAAACTTTTCATTACGTGTGTGGCCTGTTTAATAACGAATACGTGATGTTGTTATTCATTGGATTGTTGAATCCTTGGTATTCAATAAATATCTTGTCATTGGATAAGTGAATTAAGTGAGATTGAATTTTTAATACTTGCCTTAATTGGGTAACTGAGCATGTCACAACCCAAAACCCGGGCTAGTGGTAGAAAGGGAATTTCGCAATGATGAGAATTTCCTTAATTTATTTGAAAATGCCTAAAAAGATTTAATTTTATGAAACAATTCATTTTAGATAAAATATTTGGAATTCCATCATGTGAACCTCTCTCACAGATCGTATACACCATTACACATATATCGAATAAATACTAAAAAGATGAAAATTAAATATATGTTCAAACATCATCATCATCCACGTCAGAACAGATATCAGAATAGCATACATGAGTTCACAGAAAAAAAATAGAAAGTAGTAATCTCAGTTCAATGCTAAAACAAAACTCAAGTAATCCAAACACCACAACAACACGCTTCAGGCATTACCAAGATAACGAACTACAATCTCGATGGCCTCTTATTCCTCTCGATCTCCAAAATCACACTAGACACTATCTGAGGAAGGGAAGAAGGGAATGAGCATAAAATACCCAGTAGAAAAAATAGCTACCTCGATCGAGAATATTTTAGTGATGGAAAGCTCCTACATGATTAGTTTAAATCCAATACATACATAAATAATCCAAAACTGGAAATCGTCACGTATACATATAAATAAATCAGGATAATCATAATCATTCAATTCAGATGCACATGACACAAATCAACCCATATCCATGAGCTCATATCCTCTCATCTGTTGAAATTCAGGATGATGGCACTAAGTATGCCTAACAACCTACCAGACACCTAAGCCTATACCCGGACGAGATATCTATGTGTCGCCAACCAAACTTGGAGGGGTAACCGAATTGCCTATGCCATCCAAATAGGGAGGTAATCAGAAGTAACAAAACCCCGCATGGGTTTACGGACTCTACACCGATGGTGGGGCACGTACCACCATACTGTAAACCCACGATGCTAACACAGTACTCATGTATGATTCTATGACACGTGCAATACAGAACTGAAGTGTGAAAATAATTGTACTCTGATTTTTCAATAAAATAAGTATATTAGGTTTTCATAGAAAAATGGGTAGCACAAGAGCCCTATTTTTAATATACCCAAAATAGCCTGTGCTGAGAAAATCCTTAGAGTAATACAGTATATATATGTATATCATACCATCATAGTTTATCACATATGTTCAAGAAAAACAAAAATCACACTTATTCTCATATGTTGCAGAAAATAAGTTTGATTCGAAAATAGTATAAAACGAAGGTAACCGAATCCCTACCTCACAAGAATAGCGATACCACACTATTGAATCCTCAAGGCGTCATCGATGATCGTCTGGAGGGTTGAGAATCAATTCCAAGCCCTCGATCGTCCTCTTGCGAAAAACCAACTTCTAAACGGAGCTTCAATTCCACAAACAGACCTCTTCACTGAATTCCTAGTACCCAAAATAGCTAGGTTATACATATAACTTGTCCAATTTGGGTCTGGACCCACACCAGCCCGGTAGCACGCAAATCAAGGCAGATCTTAGCCACCCGATTTCGATTTTCGTGCATATCACAAAACATAGGCAATATATATATCAAACTTCCCCATTTTCTGAGTACAATCAAAAAGTGACAACAAAAACACGATCCAATGGCCTGATCAAAAAGTGAACTCGAGCTCAAAATATTCCAAAAATGGCAAATTTTCATTTGGGCGGTATAGAGTTAAGATATATATACCTTGAGCTTCCTCTCGACGAGAGGAATCTAACGAGCCCAGTTAGAGGTCAAATGGTGGCCATAATTGTCGCTGGATCCGAAACCGCCGAAAATGGCATTTTCCAGCGAGCAGGCATCGTCAGTAGCCGGTGATGGTAGGCAGAGGTTCCTAGCGGCGCGGCGAGCTCACGTTGGGTGGTTCATGGGCCGGACGGTTGCCTGGGTGGCAGCACAGCCTACCCTAGTGAGTCGGCCGAGAGTGAACAGATAGAGAGCGAGGGGGGTTTGTCAGGGAAGAGAGAAAGTGAAGAGAGAGAGAAATTGAGTGTGAGGGAGAGCCCGCGTGGGTAAGTAGAGGACTGTGCAATATTTCAAAAAATTGCACTATAGTCCCTGATTCCCAAATCTCTATCAATTCTAACTTTTGTAAATTAATCATTTCATTATTATATACGGAAAATTGATAAAATGTCCAAATTACACTCCCAAAAATTCGGGTTTTTACATTCTCCCCTCCTTAAAAGAATTTTGTCCCGAAATTCAAAAATACAAGTCAAGGTTACATCATAATACAACTTCTGACTGAAGGTTAAACAAATGTGGGTACTTCTCGTACATCTCCACCTCGAGTTCCCAAGTAACCTCGTCTTCTTTGTGATGTTCCCAAAGCACCTTAACAAGCGGAATCTCTCGATTGCGAAGCACCTTCAACTCTCTAGCCAACAAACAAACAGGCTGCTCTTTATAGGACGCATCTTCTTAGATCGGTACATGCACGTACTAAACAACATGAGATGGGTCCGACGTATACTTCTTCAACATCGACACATGAAACACGTTATGCATGTGACCCAACTATGTAGGTAGATTCAAGCGATACGTCACTGGTCCAATTCTCTCAGTGATCTCAAAGGGACCAATATACCTTGGAGCTGGCTTACCCTTAATCCCAAACCTTGTCACACCACGCCTTGGAGTCACTTTTAAGAATATAGAATCACTAGTATCGAACTCTACCTCATGCCTATATGGGTCAACATAACTCTTTTGACGACTCTGAATCTTCTTAAGTCTTTCTCGGATATCCTTGATCTTCTCAGTAGTCTCCTCAATCAGTTCAGGTCCAAGAGTAACACTCTCTTCGGGTTCTACTGAACACAAAGGTGACCTACACAGCCTCCCGTATAACACTTCATATGGAGCGACACCTATACTAGTCTAGTAACTGTTATTGTAAGCAAATTCCACCAAAGAAAGATGATCATCCCAATTCCCACCAAAGTCCAACATGCAACAATGTAGCATGTCCTCAAGAATCTGAATGGTTCTTTTAGACTGACCATGTGACTGAGGATGGTGAGCCGTACTGATATCAACTGCATACCCAATGCTTTCTACAAGGCTCTCCAAAACTTAAAAGTGAACCATGGATCTCTGTCGGAGGCTATGCTTGAAGGCACACCATGCAAGCATATGATGTTCTCCACATACAGTTTATTAAGCTTAGTAAGTGAGTAGTCCATCCGGATCAGTATAAAGTGAGCACTCTTCAGCAACCGATCGACTACCACCTAAACAATGTCATTCTTCCTCAAGGTCTTTGGCAAACGGGTCACAAAGTCTATCGTGATCTTGTCCTACTTCTATTCCAAAATTGGCAACGGCTGAAGTAACCCAGCTGGCCTCTGGTGTTTAGCCTTGACTTACTGACAAGTCAAACACTTAGCCACAAAGGTAGCGACATCCTTCTTCATCCCTTTCCACCAATATGGCCTCTTCAAGTCTTGGTACATCTTATCGCTACCCGGATGTACAACAAACCTTGATTTGTGAGCCTTAGTTAGAATGGTTTCTCAAAGAATAGTGTCATTAGCTACAATCAACTTCCCACTGAAAAGCAAAAACCCTTTTCTGTTAGTGCTCCAACCATCTAACTATTCACCATTCTGAAGCCAGTTCCAGATTGTCCTTAACTCCCTGTCTTGCCACTGACTCTGTTGGATAGTCTGGAGAAGTGATGGTGAAATCACAATGTTGCTCAAGCAAGCAACCTTTTCATTCTCGAAGTACTGCAAGTTGTAGTCATCAATCACAACTGAGTTCCTCCATTCTTCAAACACCAATACAACTAGTGTACCATGAGGCTTTCTACTCAGTGCATCAGCTAAAACATTAGCCTTACTAGGATGATACTGTAGGTCGAAGTCATAATCCTCCATATACTCAACCCATCTTTAATGTCTCGAGTTCAGATCCTTCTGAGTAAAGAGATACTTCAAACTCTTATGATCGGAGAATATGTCAAACTTCATACCATACAAGTAACTTCACCAAATCTTCAATGCAAAGATCACTACTGCAAGCTCCAGATCATGGGTGGGATAGTTCCTCTCATGTGGATTCAATTGACAAGAAGCATAAGCCATAACCTAACCATTCTGCATCAAGACACACCCTAAGCCCGTCTTTGAAGCATCGGTATACACTACATAAGGTTCGCTACTACCAGGAACAATAAGAATTGTTGCAGTGGACAAGCTCTGCTTCAACCTGACAAAAGCTTCTTCACTTTCGTGATCCTAAATAAACTTGACATCCTTCCTAGTCAACCTTGTCAAAGGCTAAGCGATCCTCGAAAAATCTTACATAAAACGGCAGTAGTAGCCCGCTAAACCAAGGAAACTCCGTACTTCTGTCATATTTCTCGGTCTCTCCTACTTTAGAACAACTTTTATCTTAGCGGGATCGATTGAAATACCTCCATGAGAAATCACATGCCCTAAGAACTTCACTTCTGACATCCAAAAGTCACACTTCGATTTCTTGGTATACAACCGATGATCTCTCAAGGTCTTTAGTACTATCCCCAGATATTCGGTATGCTATCCTTGAGTCTTAGAATATTCCAGGATGTTTTTGATGAACACAACCACAAAATTGTCCAAAAATGGCTTGAAGATCCGATTCATGAGATCCATAAATGTTGTGGGAGAATTTGTCATATCAAATGGCATCATAAAAACTCAAAATGATCGTATTAAGTTCTGAATGTTGTCTTAGGTATATCATTCTCCCTTATCTTCAACTGATGATAATCGGATCTCAAATCGATCTTAGAGAAGAATTTTGAGCCACTGAGTTGATCAAACAACTCATCTATCCTTGGCAAAGGATACTATTTCTTCACTGTCAACTGATTCAACTTCTTGTAGTCTACACAGAGTCTCAACGACCCATCCGCTTTCTTCACAAACAAAATAGCAGCACGCCAAGGAGAAGTGCTACTGTGAATAAAGCCCTTAGAAAGTAAGTCATCCAACTATTCTCTCAACTCTTCCATCTCAGTAGGAACCATACGATAGGCTGGAATAGAAATTGGCAGATCTCCAAGAACTAGTTCAATACAAAACTCGATCTCCCTATCTGGTGGTAACCCCGGTAAGTCTTTAGGAAACACCTCTGAATACTCACTAATCACCAGAAACTATAGATTTTGATCATCTGTCCTCACCTCACCATCAATGGCAAACAAGTTCCCATAATACTCGAGTTTCTTTCTTCCACCTATGCATGCTTTCAGAATAAGATTAAGCTTCAACTGGCACATCCCAGCCTAATAGATAATAGGTTGCCCATCACTAGGAAAAAGAGTCACCCGCTTCTTATGATAGTCTACAATAGCTCGATACTTTGACAACCAATCCATACCTAGTATCACGCCATAATGTCTCATCGACAACATAATCAAATTAGAAAGAAGCTTCCTATCATTGACCACAACCCGACAAGACTTACACACACTAGACACATCTGCTACTCCTCCCAAAGATGTACCGAACCTCAATACACAATCCAAATCAGAAAATTCCAACACCAATAGTTGAGAACATAATAAGGATATGAATGAATGGGATGCACCAGTATCAAAGAAAACATATGCCCAAGTGTGTGAAAGAAGGATCATACCATCAACAACACCTCGGCCGGTGCGATCCTGAGTGTCATCTGCCCTAGTAAAAGCATAGGCTTGGCCAGTTACCTTTCCTTTCCCCTTGTTGCTTCTTCCTTGGCCCAGACGACTACTGCTGGATCTAGGATCACTACTGCTATAACTGTGCCCACCCTGACTCCCTGAGGCCTAAGGAGTCGAAAAACTTTGAGTAAAACCCTGAGGGTGGTACTGATGCTGATAAGGCTGAGGGGAAGTAAAACTCTGCAAAATATCCTATGACTGTTGTGGCTTTGCTTGAGTGTTTTGATAAGAAACGAAACCAGACTGGCTCCTCTGCGGTCCTCCCTGAGAAAGAGGAGATTTCTGTAGATAGTTGGGACACTCCTTTTTCTAATGACCCTACTGGCCATAAACAAAACATCCTCTATACGGACTGCCTCTACCACCCCCTGAAGAACCACTATTGTTCAGAGTGCCTTGGGCCGACCACTACCCCTAGTTCCTTCTGGTGACTTTCCTGTCATTACCTCTCCGCTAGTTCCTCCTGGAATCCAATTTTTCTTCAATGGCCTCTACCCGCTAGGCAGCCACTACAATCTCAGGAAGAGTATGGAAAGTTTGAGTACCGATTCTGTTGAAAATATTCTGATTCAGACGACTCCTAAACTTGGCAACTCAGTACTTCTCACTCGTACCCAGTCCAAGAGCAACACTTGCCAACTCAGTGAACTCTATCAGGTACTCATTCACCGTTCTGTTACCTTGAATCAATGTCTCAAACTGGTTCACCACTTCATGTTATTGATCCTCATTGGCATACTGGGCCTTGAAAATCCGTTCAAAGTCTTCCTAAGTTAGACCGACAACATCTTGCATCTGTTCCACAATTTCCTACCAGTGAATGGCACTCCCTATTAAACGGGTAATAGCAAACACAACTCAAAACTCAACCGGAGTACCAAAAGCCCGAAAGTGCCTCTCCATCTCATACAACCAAGAAATTACTGTGAGAGCACTGGCCCACAATCAAACTACCCTAGCTGGAGACGCATGAACCGCTAGAGATGATCAGACTGATCCAACTAATGTTCCATCGGAGCTGATAGTATGGATTGCTCATCTGGGCGAATGCCTACTGCATTGCCTCGATCAGATGAGTGAAATCTGGACGAGGAGGTTCGGTACCCGGCTGGTGCCTCGGAACCTTAAGAGTTAGAAACAATATGCAAAATTGTTAATGCGATAATGATGAATGCTTGTCATAAAACCAACTTCAATCTAGTTTAATGGTGATATGTCCGAGCTGTTAAACTCAAAGCTCTGATACCAAAATTTCTGTCACAACCCAAAACCCAGGCTAGTGGTAGAAGGAGAATTTCATAAGGAAGAGAAATTCTATGATTTATTTGAAAACGCCTAAAAAGTTTTAGTTTAATAAAACAATATATATTAGATAAAATATTCGGAATTCCATCCTGGGAACCTCTTCCATAGTTCGTATACACCAATAAACATAGATTGAATAAATATCGAAAAGACGTAAATTAAATACCGATTCAAACATCATCATCATCCACATCAGAACAGACATCAAAATGGCATACATGAGTTTACAAACAAAAATAGAAAGTAGTAATCTTGGTTCAATGCTAAAACAAAACTCAAATAATCCAATCACCATAATATCATGCTTCAGGCATTACCGATATAGCGAACTACAATCCCGATGGCCTCTTACTCCTCTTGATCTCCAAAATTGCACTAGACACCACATGAGGAAGGGAGGAAAGGAATGAGCATAAAATACGCAGTAGGAAAAATAGTTACCTCGATCGAAAACATTTTAGTGATGGAAAGTTCCTGCATGGTTAGTTTAAATCCAATACATATATATATATATGATAATCCGAAACCAAAAATCATCATACATACGTATAAATAAATCAGTATAATCAAAACCATTCAATCAGATGCATATGACACAAAAATCCATACCCATGAGCTCACATCTTCTCATCTGTGGAAACCCAGGATAATGGCACTAAGTGTACCCAATAGCCTACCTGACACGTAAGCCCATACCCAGAGGGGACACCCATGTGTCGCCTACCAAACCTGGAGGGGTAACCGAATTGCGTACGTCTGCCAAATATAGAGGTAATTAGAAGTAACAAAATCTCGCACAGGTTTACAGACTCTACACTGACGGTGGGGCACGAAGTGCTACATTGTAAACCTATGATGCTAATATGGTGCTCATGTATGATCCTATGACACGTGTAACACAGAACTGAAATGTGAAAATAATCGTACTCTGGTTTTCAATAAAATAAGTAAATTAGGTTTTCATAGAAAAAAAAGGCAACACAATAGCTCTATTTTTTATATGCCCAAAATAACCTTGCTGAGAAAATCCTCAAAGCAATAGAGTATATATATGTATATCACACCATCATAGTCCATCACATATGTTTAAGAAAATCAAAAACAACATTTATTCTCATATGTTCTAGAAAATAAGTTTGATTCGAAAATAGTATAAAACAAAGGTAACCGAATCCTTACCTCACAAACATAGTGATACCACACTATTGAATCCTCAAGGCATTGTCGACGATCGTCTGGAGGGTCAAGAACCAATTCCAAGCTCTCGATCATCCTCCTGCGAAAAACCAACTTCTCAACGGAGCTTCAATCCTAAAAATGGACCTCTTCACTGAATTCCTAGCACGCAAAATAGCTAGGTTAGGCATATAACTTGTTCAATTTGGGTCCGGGCTCACACCAAGCTAGTGGCACACAAATCAAGGCAAATCTTAGGCATCTAATTTTGATTCTTGTGCCGATCACCAAACATAGGCAATATATATATATCAAACTTCCCCATTTTCTGAGTAGAATCCATAAATGACAACAAAAACACGATCCAACAGCCGGATCAAAAAGTCAGCTCAAGCTCAAAATATTCTAAAAATGGCAGCTTTTGATTCAGACAGTATAGGATTAAGATATATATATACCTTAAGCTTCTTCTCGACGAGACAAATCTAACGAGCTCGGTTAGAGGTCAAATGGTGGCCAGAATCGTCGTGGGTGACGAGAAATTCGAGCAGCTGAAAATAGCATTTTCCAGCGAGCAGGCATCAGCAGTGGTTGGTGACGGTTGGCAGAGCGTCCTGGTGGCACGGCGAGCTCACGCCGGGTGGTTTGTGGGCCGAACGGTGGCATGGGCAGTGGCGCGACCTCCCTTTGTGCGTCGGCCGAGAGTGAACATAGAGAGAGCGAAAGGGGGGTCGTCGGGGAAGAAAGAGAGAGAGAAAGTGAGTGGGAGGGAGAGCCCATGTGGGTAAGTATAGGACTGTGCAATTTTTCAAAAAATTGCACTATAGTCCCCGATTCCCAACTCTCTATCTATTCCGTCCCCCAAAAATTGTAATTTAGTCCTTCTGTACAAAACTTTTGCAAATTAATCCCTCCATTATTTTATCCAAAAAATTGGTAAAATGTCCAAATTACCCTCCTAAAAATCTGAGTTTTTACAGAGCACTTCTGAGATTGATTTGATTTGGTATCCTGCATCTAGCATTGGAGGCTTAGGATGATATTTTATTTGAACTTAGAAAAAAAGTATTTTAATTTTAAATACCTAAGTCTTAGAAAGACTTAGGTGGTATATAATGATACATGGTATCTTCTGTGATATTAAAATTTAAATTATTTGATTTATGAAATTTGGATTTTCTAATGAATAAGGGCTATGGATAGATATACTACTACAAAATAGGGTAAAGTTGTCACTATATTCCACATCACTTTATGATGTCAGCGTGACATGGAAAGTAACTGGCCTTCAACGTTGTGAGAAAAACGACGAAAATTCGTGCATTGCTCAAAAAGTGACGAGAAAACGAAGGAATACGATGTCACATGTTGCTATTTTACATCGCTTTTTAAGCTACAGAGAATACAAGATATGACATCGCGTTCCATGTGATGTAATTCACCTTTCATGTCGCTTTTCTAGCTTTAGGGAAGCGCCCATACGATGTTGTTGGAAAAACGACGTCGTACCCAAATGATGTCGCTGAAAATGCGGCATCGTTTGGTTTGTTTTTAATTAGTGCATAACCCTCTCATTCGACTCTTACCCCCATTCTTTGTTGCTGCTCTTCTTCGTTTTTTCTGGCTATTTTAGGTAATTTTAACTTTATTTAGTCAATTTTTTCATAAAATTCGTATTTAATTGCATTGGGTTTTGCTTTTATCTATTTATTTCATATTTTAGTTTAGATTTTTGCACTTACCCTAACCCAAGCTATAGTCTCCTCTCCTTTTTGTCATTCCTCAATTTTTTTCCAGCTACTTGAGGTAATTTTAATAATTTAAGTCTCATTTTTTGCTAGAATTCGTATATAATTGTATTAGGCTCTGTTTTTATCCAAATTTTATCTAATAATTTTATATTTAGTTTAGGCTTTTATACTTAGCAATAATTTTATATTCAGTTTAGGCTTTTATATTTATAGCTATTTGAATGTCGTTAAGAAATATTGCGGTTTTTAATTACTCTTAAAAGTATCTAATTTATTAGTTATTACATTAAAATTACAACTTGATAATTTTGTTTTAATTTTTTATGTAGTTTATAATTATGGTTTTTATTAATTATTATTGTATTGGTGTGAGTTTTTTACTTTGATATATATATATATATATATATGTTTTAGAGTTTTACTGTTGATCATAAGAGAAAAGTATTGTGATTTATATAAATTTTTGTAATTATATGAGATAATTGTTCACTAAATTGTTGTTTCTTGGTATGTATATTAATATTTTACTTTTTTTTTTGCTGAGTTGTAGTCTTTCATAATTTATATTTATCATTCTTTCTACTGTAGTAAATTTTGGTTTAATTATTTAATATATTTGTATTCTCTTGTTATTTTTATTCAAGATTGGTGTTAATCATTACATGAAGATTAGTGTTGATCATTAGTTCAACCTTAGTCTATAAGCTTTTAATCATTTGAGATATGTTCTCTAACTAATTTTCTTAATCACAATAAGATATGTATAATTATTTATTCTATGTTTTGGAAAATCTTATATCGAGGAGATTAGATTTTAGGAAATTGTGTGCTCTGGTGATATAAGAATAAAATTATTGTGTGTGACTTGTTGTTTTAACTTTTTATTGCGCATTAAAACTTTAGTGGGATTTATAAATAGAGGAGAATCATTGATATACAAGGTCACTTTTCTAGTGACATTGTATGTTTATGACGTCGCTTTTTTAGAGATGCGGAATCTCAGACTTTTTAATGGCTTCTAGATAGACACTGCTTTAGTGGGCAACGTCATATGCCTTGACATGATGTGAGATCCTATTTTTCTTGTAGCGATGTGCTCCGATTTAACAATTAGTAAATTCTGAATATGTATATAAATGAGTTCTATTTTTTAAAAAACATAATTTGAACTTTCAAACTCATGGAATTGTGCATATTATAAATCGGTTGACTACAAAGAAAAGGTATTCTCTATAAATTTTCTTTACAATTTGAGTGAGGTTAAAAAAAAAAAACTATTACACCTGATACGCTCTATTATTTTCTAAAATATTTTGTAGGTTCTTTCTATTATAAAAATTTCTTCTAAAAACTATTTTTAATAAAATTACTAGAGTGTGGTGACTTCAAAATTATAAAACTTAAAGAAAGTCTCACTAAAATATTACCTAAAGTTTTTCATTAATAAAGAACTATGAGAAATTATTTGCATTATATGGTGTGCAAACAAAAAAAAAAAAGATGTGGTCTAAATATATTTGAGAGACGTGTTCGAGAACTTTTAGAAAGCTTTGAAATTTTAAGAAAATTTTCTATTATATTTAACTATGATAGAAAATAAAATTGACATATTTAATTGCTTGATAGTTTAACTAGTAAACTATATATCAAGTGAAAAACTTCTTCTTCTCCTACTTACTTAACTTAGTAAGTGGAATCGATGTATTAGATGCTAAATTAATTGACTAATAATGACAAGATCCAATCTTATCAATGTATTTCCCTCTTAGTGTTAATGAGTGAGCATTACTTGAGATACTTTGCTTGCATTGACTCTTGGAAATTTTTGGAGACTTTGGTTATATATGTTGTGGATTAAAGTCCTTATTGAGTTCGTTAGTATTGAGTTTAGGTTGTAACTTATTACTTGATTTGAGTTGGATCCAACCATCATTGTGGTGATATAATTGATGGCATAGGGATCAATTTACTCATAAGTCTATATTGAGAGTTATCTTATATGCAATTATGATATTTGCTTGATTAAACTATCTTAGTTGAATAGTTTATTCATCTGAAAAATATTTCATGACTTTATATGTATATAAAGAAACAAACATGATTAAGTGTTAATTATGGGGAGACTTGTTTATTTGTCTAAGTCTAAATGAAGTAGTTTATAATTTGTAAATAAAGATGGAATACTTTATATATTATAGGTTGTAGTGTTTGTCTATCTCAACGGGAATGATGTGTCTCAAATCATTCAAGTAACTGACTTCTGATAGAAACACTAATACAACATAAACAAGTTATATGTATGGAACTGGATCAGGTAATCTAAAGAATTGTAGTGTCGTAACTCAATTCTTATATTATCACAAACTAGCTCTTAGCATATAGATCTTAATCCTTGATGTTTGACTAGACTTGCTTTCATAGGTTATAGCTTTTTGATTTGTTAAAAAACTAACCTCTATGAAATTATAGGTGAACTCTGCCATATTGGAGGTTATGGCTTATGAATTGGTGGGAACACCAAATAGTTAAGGACACTATATATTAATGCCACTTTAGGTTCTTTCAAGATTCATGGAATAATTAAATCTAAGATCTTAGTATTCACTTTGTGAATTGGTTGATAATTTTATCTAAATGGCCATTGAGAACAAAATTATCGACAACATTATTCCTTGATAGAAAAATGGTAACTTAAAGGTAAATAGGTGTTGAAGGGGTATTATGGTAATTTCACCTATCTAACTACGGCATTGTATAGGGATTCTATATATGGTATAGAATATGCTAAATGGATCGGTTAATCAAGGTTAGTTGATTAAATCTCTATAAAAGGCATGACATTTAATCTAAGAGTGCAGTATTGGGCCTTTAGTGGAGTGTTCCATTTACTAATAATATTTATATAAATACTATAATAAGAGTTATTATGTATTTATCATATTATTAGAGCTTAGATTATTTAGATCTATTAGGTCCCTTGTCTAGCTCAATTAAGCTCATTAATTGATTGGTGGTATTCGTGAAATTAGTTTCATGAAACTGTATAAAATAATGATTCTATGCAGAAGTTGGTATTTTTATAAATAAGTTACATGAGTTGGATATATTTATTAAAAACACACCGAAAGCCCAAATTGGAGAACAAGCCCAATCTTAGTTAGACTAGGATTAGCAGTTTTTAGCCCCATATATATAAGATATATGAAAGAAAAAACTACATATTAATTCAAAAGAGTAATACATGCATAGACACAGGGTGAGAGGGAGGAAAACTAGCCAAGGCCGAGAAAGAGAGGAGAGAAAAAGTTTCCTACTATCTCACAGTCCCATCTCACGTCCCGGTGTTCCATAGGATCAAGAAGGCATTCCTGATCGTTCTCCAACGAAGGTTTCGACTTGGTGCCTACTCACCTCATCAACCAAGAGCAAGAGTATAGACAAGAAGATCTAGGGTTGGAGGTTTGATCACCATCAATAAGGAGAAAAAGAAGGAACACACTACAAGAGGTAAACCCTAATCTCATCTTTAGGGTTTTATATCTAGATTTGATTTATGTTGTACATGATCTTATGTATGATGCATATATGTTATATGGTTATGAAAACTGTTTTCATGTAAAAATTTTAAAACCTAAATCCACTAATTTTTCTGCTGCGTTCATGATATGATCATGTATTTTCCATATCTGTATGCATGCATGATTTTCCTAAGTGTTAGATCAATTTTTCCAATAGTTAAATTTATGCTATTATATTTTTAAATATTTCAGGTTTGATTTGCCAGTTGCTACTGTGAAACCTTATTGTGAACTAGTGTAATATTCCTATATACCTAGATATTTGTGTAAAAATATTTTCAAAAAATTATTTTTGATTTTAAATTGAAATGAGGTTAGATAACTGACTGGCATCACCATGGAGATGACCTATTATGTTGAAACCTTATTTCTATGATATTATAATATTGTTAGCAATTTATTTGCATATTAGGTATTGAGTCATTTTCATATGACTTCCTCATGCATCAAAGACTTAGAATGTCTTTGGAAGTGATTAACAATGTGGGATTATCATTATAATCTCTGGATTTAATTGTGGTATAAGCTAATACTCTATAATATTATTTGGGATAAAAGACTTAGAAAGTCTTTGGGTGTTATATGTTATGTAGACATTTGCATTTCAATGCTTCAGAATGCAAAGGGTTGGTACTTTGAGCTTGTTGTGCTATATACTCCTCTATTAGAGATTCCTATTCATGGTGGTTCTAGTCTTATTATTGACTACAAATGTTTTGTATATATGGTTGTTTCTCACTCGTTATGAGGAACGGTAAATGACTTATGTCATTGTACTCTAATTGTTGGTTTTAACCTCTTAACTTATTTAACTTATGTGATATGATACAAAGATTCTTGGTTTTCATTTAAATTTCATTTAAAACCTTATTCGAGTATGTTCTTATGTTTGGAAAGGAATCTAGTCTTTGGACTTAGTGATTGTTTAGGACCATGTTTTAGCTATAGACAAATAGAATTGTCCCAGCGTATTATTGATCTGGTAAGATTTGAGGACGCTATTGTATGTACTTGATATTTGATCTACTATACTTTAGCTTGGAGCCTCACAATCAGAATTCTAATCATAGAAGTCTTGTGTTTTCGACTTCTAGCCTTGATTATCATTAATACTTCTGTGACTAATTACCTATGTGAAACAATCATTTTCAATCTTTAGTGTTGAGGTCTTATACTTATTAATGAGCCATGTTATGGCTTTAAACCTTTTTGTATACATCCATATCACATGCCTTTGTATGGCATTGGTATGTTGGCAGAGTCCTAACACTAAGTGCGAAGTGTATGTTTCACACTTCTTGATTTAACTAGTGTTTGATTTGATACTCCTACATTCTATAAGCGATGGTTCACTCTCCTTTTGACTATTATCACTTGTTGTTTTACTTTCACCCCTTGTCATGTTTGAATTTCAGGACCAAATTAAAATAAAAATTCAAAATTTGGACTTTTCAAAAATAGAGGTTAAATTGCAATTTCAAGGGACTTAATTATTGAAACTCTCAAATTAAGGACTTATTAGCAAATTTGGAAGCTCATTACATATTAGACATATGCCCCCTCCCCCACTTTCTTTCTTTCTTTCTTTCTTTTCCATATCTTTTCTCTTAGCTTCCCAGTTGACCACCACGACTTCACGGCCTAGCTCTGACAAGCTGCCTCCGGTGCCTGTCGACTGCCACCACTACCTGAACCTGACACGTCATTCTCCGGCGATCTCCCAACTGTAGTCCTGTGCGTTGCCGCTGCCTTTAACGCCAGCATCAGCTACTAGCTCGTTCTACTCCTTTTCACACGAGCTTTTTATTGGTATATATATATATATATCTTAACTCGAATTTTTCTAGATTAAAATCTGCCATTAATGAACAATTTTGAGCTTTTAGTTTTGTATTATGATTTTTTAGTCTAACCGCTAGATTGTCAAATTAACCTACTATTTATGATGTACTCATGAAAATATGAATTTGAGATATATATTGACTATGTTTGGTGACAGGTACGGAAAATGAAATCCAACGACTTAGATTTCACTCATTTTTCATACCATGAGCCGAGGGTTTAGCTTGAGCTCAGAATGGTCAAGTTATATGTCTAACTTACTAATTTAGGTATTTATATCTTCTTTGATTACTATCACGACCCAAAATCCAAGGCCGTTACTTTTGATAATTTTACTTTTGATAATTTTGAGTGTCAATTAATATAAATAAAGAATTTGACAAAATTCGGAGATTTTTTATTTTAGTCCTTGAGTTATTAGAAATTCTATATAAAAGGGAGCCCGTCTTTAGTTTAATTTATTAAGAAAGATACGCCTATTAAAATTCAATAAAACATAGTTAATTTGTAGGAAAACTTGGTTTGATAAAAAAAAATTTTTAATGTTGATTAAAATAAAGTTCACAAATCTTGAATTGGAAAGTCCACAAATTGATTTACAAAGTTAATCAAAATTCTAAGTACTTAAAATTTTGAAAGAATACTCCATTGGAATCATAGTGTCCCATTTATATATCTAATCCTCAAATATTAGTAAATACATCCTCATATATTCACTTAATAGAATCAATGAACTTGGCTAAATAGTCAGGCATGGGGAAAGAGTGAGACAAATAAAGGTACCAACCAATGAGGAATAGGATCCCGAGTGTTCAAGCGACTTGCCTAGCCAATGAGATAACTACCTCAAATGAATCACCTGAAAGGGAGGAAAATAGAAAGGGTGAGCTTGAAAGCTTAGTAGGAAAGCTATTACCTCATGTAAACTAATCAGGCCACAAACACATGATAGAAATCCACACATATCTATGAGTTCATCTCTTATCATTAATGGAAACCAGGATATTGGCATTATGTGTGCCATATAGCCTCCATGATACTTAGCCCATAACTGAATGGGATACCCGTTTGTCACCTACCCAACCTAAAAAGGGAACTACATTGCCTACGCCTACCAAATAGGGAGGTAATTAGAAGAAATACCCTATGCAAGTTTATGGACTCTACACTATCGGTGGGGCACAATGTCACACTGTAAAAACCCCATGATGCTAACCTGGTACTCATGTGTGATCCTGTGATATATGTACTCTAAACTGATGTGTAAAAATAGTCATGCAATAATTTAAGTTCAAATGATGCTATGATTTTTAATAAAATTTTATAGAAAAATGGACAGCAAAATAGCCCCTATTTTAACATATCCCAAAAATAACCTGCACTTAGAAAAGTCCCAGAGCAATCCAATATATATAGTACAATTCAATTCTATCACATATATCCAAAATAGTTCAAAAATCATATTTGTTCTCATATATTGCAGGAAATAAGTTTTGTTCAGAATGATGTACAAGAGAGGTAACAAAATCACTACTTTACTAGAATAGCGATACTATGCTATTTGATGCTCAAGGTGCCACTGAAAGATTGTTTAGAGTGTTCGGAACTAATTCTACACCTTCGATCGCTGACTTGAGAAAAATCAACTCCTCAATGGAGCTTCGAATCAATAAGTGGACCTCTTTGTTGAATTCCTATTATCCAAAATATCTAAGTTACATCTGTAACTCAATCAATTCAGATCAGGGTCGACACCGGACTGGTGTCACACAAAACTAGATAAAATCTAATCCGTTAGATATTGATTTTTGTGATGATCACCAAATATAGTCAATATATATATATATATCAAACTTCTCCATTTTTTTAAGTACATTCCAAAAATGATGTCAAAAACACAATCTAACATTCGAATCAAAAAAATAAAATCTAAACTCAAAAATACACAAAAATGACAACTTTCAAATTGGGCAAAATGGAATCATGAAATATATACCTTGAGGTTCCTCTTGATGATGCGAATCCAACAAGCCTGAAAACACGACCTGAAACGGTCCGAAACGACACCAGAAATCAATGCTCCTGCATGGCCATTAATGGTGTTTTCTAGTGATACGAAGCTCGGTGGTGACTAGGGACAGGCGGCATGGCTTGCTAGCGACACGAGAGGACCGCTCTTACGGTCTGGTAGTCCAGACGATGGCTGGGTAGCTCCGGCATTCCTTCGCCCATTTTCAATCGTGAATGGACGAGAGAGAACGAAGGGGAGAAAATGAGGTCGGGAGGGAGATGGATGAGACGGAGGAAGGGAATGTCATATATTTATAATATTTAAGTTTTTTTTAAGTACTTTAAGGTTAAATGACCAAATTACCCTTAAAAAATTGGGTTATTATATTCTCCCTCATAGGAATTTCGTCCCAAAATTCAAGTACAAGCGATAGTATGAACAAGGTTGTAAGAAATAGTCACTAGAAATATAGAGAACACAGGACCATAGAATTTAAGAGTATTAAACGAACGCTAGGTAATAAAAGTGCATGAAACAAGCATCCCTCACTTAGCATTCGAATCCTGCCAACATACCGAACTACATAATGGTGTGGTATAAGGATGTGCCCAAAGAGATACAGAAGTATAATATAGCTTATTAACATGTACAAAAATCTCAATACCAATGGTTGGAAATGACAACCTCAAGTATGTGAGTAATCAAAAGATAACGACGATAACCATGGCTAGAAGCCAAGAATATAAGACTCTATGCATTGATTGTAAGGCACCAAACTAGAACAGCAGACCAAATATCAGATATAATAATATCGTCCCTCTGATCAAACCAGATCAATAATTTCCTGGGACATATCCATTTGTCTACAGCTAGAACTTAGACGTAGACAATCTTCAAGTCAATGACTCTAACAAGAGTCTCTTTACAAGTACAAAATGTAATTGAATGAAGTTTAGGACGAAGAACAAGGATCTTTGTGTTACACCACGCAAGAAAAATAAGTTTAGAGGTCGAAGGCGACAAAAAGAGTTCAATAGTTCACAACCATTTCCTGCTCTCTGATTAGAGCAAGGAACAATACCAAACATAAATCACTTCTAGTCAAAGACAAGACTAGAATACCCAAACAAGAAATCACCAACACAAAACATTAGTGCAAATTTCAATCTCAAATGCAAGCATTTAAACATGAGAAATTTCAAAAGCATTTCAAACCTTTCATCCAGTGTAAAACCTCATCAAAGAAAAATAAGTAATACTGATTCAAAGACTCTATAAGCCTTTGATATAAAGAAAACTCCATGGACACAATCCAATGTTCTTGAAATATACATATAACTACTAAAATTGACACTTAATGCCTCAGAAATAAGGTTCTAATAGGAAAAGCTATCTGGTACCAAACTCGAGTGACTCTTGTCTCTTATAAAACCTCATTTCAAAATTTTTTTTGAAAAAAATTTTGAAAACATCGAATGTAAAAAGTTTTAATGCCTAGGCATACTACACTAGTTTACAACATAGTTTCTCCCTAGCCAAGGTTAAACTAAACATGAACTTCGAGTATCTCTTTACAATATAGAAGTAGAGTCCAACAACTCTTAGGACAAAATCCATTAGTGATCTCATTCCAATTATCGTCAATCATACAATAATACCCATGCTATATATAATTTAAACAATTAAGAGATTTAGATTTAGCTCAACATCAACATCTAGAAAAGTTTCACTCTATGCATATATGATGAAAATCTCTAATAGTCACAAGTGTTAACCAATAAAGTTGAGTCGAACATGATAACCATTTATTAAAACCAACAAGGAATGCATGAAAAGGTACTAGTTTATTTCATAAAAATCAACAAAAATTTATTTTGCAATCCACATAGGCTTGGTAAAATGATAGATGAGGCAATATTAAAATCACCAGGGTCAATTTTTCTTTCAAAGCTAATAAAACATTTGGGCGATCCAAATCATAATTAAACATAATGGGAAGTTTTCGTAGAATTCTAAAATATTTTCCAAAGTAACTAAACAAGTTTCTCAAAAGGTTTGAAAATTCACATTTCATTTTTTTTTTTACATATATAAGGGAAAATAGGGTGATTTAGAAAATATTAAAGTGTGAAACATTGTCAAAAAAATTTCTCAAAGCAGGTTAAACAAACTCTAATGCTCACTTAACCTTTCAAAATAAACATTAATAGTTAATGGAGATTTATACTAGACATAATAAACTAATTAACATACACATAGGCTACATGAATTTGGAAGCTACAACAAAATCTTCAAGAAGGAAACCACACTATAATATGCCCAACTCAAAATCGATCAAATATAAAGTAAAGGCATGTAACTTAGTACCATTCATTGATCTGAAAATCAAAGTTTTATTCTCCTTTCTAGTTTTCCTAACACTAGGGAGATTGATCGAAACCAATTATACAATGTCCAAACTCCAACTAAAATAAGTTCTGCATAAGTCCGATGCAGTTTTTTTCACATCGTGGGAAATTGGGCTAGCATGAATCACAATGGCTAAACAATCCACCAAACACTAAGGGACCATACATTAACCAGTACGATAAATTGCATTAAAGAAAACTTAGAGGAGACATGCAATTTAGACCATCAAGCATACAAGGCACAAGTGACAAGTTTCACAGGATTTAAATCAAAATTTCCAACTCATACATTTTCACCAAACAAGAATTTTTATAATTCAAATAGTCATATCAATTTTCATTCTCTTAGCAATACATTCTATAGAAAATCACAAGTACAAATCTTCAAATACACGCATTAAGCTAATGATTTTCTCCTAAAACCATTTTCAATCTACACCAAAGTTTATCGAGTAGTCAAACTTGTGAATATTTTTATTCAAACTTTTCATAAGAGACTTACATCCCATTTTTAAGTAAACTTGTGAAAGTATTCATTAAATCTCAAATCAAGTATTAAGTAAGGGTTGAAAAATGCTTAGTAATCTACTATTTCCAAAATTAGAAAAATAACTTGAAAAGTTTGATTTATGTATATATATTTATAGAAATAAACTACTTTGGCCTAAAGGTATTTTAAATCAATATTTCAAAACATAAAATAAAATCTTACTAATTTACAAATAGATTGATAGATTTGCAAAGTTTAGTCTCAAAGTATCATATTAGTTTAAAACAATACTCGTTTGAAAAAGTGTATTAATTTTACCCAACTAATGCTCAAAGTTAAAATGTTTATGAACTCTTTGAAGACAAACATGTCACTTTGGTCAAACACGAAGGTCTAAGTCGTTCAAAATGCTAATTTTCAAACCCTCAACAATTCAAGAATTCTCAACCAAAGAACCACAATAATAAAGCCTGATGAAACTAGAGAAATGCAAGTACTACAATTAAACAATATAATAAATTACCAAACTAATCACTTAACCATTAAGCATGCGCCAATACAAGCACTCAAATATAGAATCAAGTCACAGTGAATCCAAACTAAGTAATCAAGAAGGTATCAATTCTAAGAAAATAAAGTCTCAGTCTGATAAACACTAATAAAGTCAAGCCTTATCAGTGAAGTGCAAACACCAAACTAGTGTATTACAAGCAAAAATCTCCAAGAAATTACAACCACAATCAAATATTACCAACAAGAATAATAACATAGCTCGATAGATAACACATAGACAATCCACAAGAAGGTTAAAACACAATGACCAAGATGTAGGACACTAGATTGCGACCTTAGAACCTACAACATTCATGTAACCTACCAACCTGAATGGATGGAAGAGTATAAGAACGAATGTCTATTCGAAGTAAAGGATTACGATAAGAGTCATGTCAACCTGACACATCTGAGACTAAAATCTTTGGGAAATCACCATCCTAAAGACACTGGAATCTCACTTTGAAGAAGTTTAAGAGAGGACTTAGAAGGAATAGGAGCAAAAGTAACTTATTAAGCCAATTCCTAAGTGATGTATGATATATTTGTCAAAACTATTTTAAAAATAATTTTAAACACTAAAATTTACATAGGCATGATCCTAGACGGATTTGAAGCCGTACTCTGATACCAATTCTGTCACAACTAAAAATCCAAAACTGTGACTTTTGGTAATTTTGAGTGTAAATTAACATAAATAAAGAATTTTACAAATTTCAGAGATAAATAAATACTTGAATTTGTCATTTTAGTCCTTGAATCATTAGAAATTTGATATAAAAGGGAACCCATCTTTAGTTTAATTTATTAAGAAAGATATACCAATTAAAATTTAATAAAACATAGTAACTTTGTACAAAAACTTGGTTTGATAAAAAAAACTTTAATATTGATTAAATTGAAGTTTGCAAATCTTGAGTCGGAAAGTCCACAAATTGATTTACATAGTTAATCAAAATTCCAAGTACTTAAAACTTTGAAAGTATGCTTATTGGGAATCATAGTATCCCATTTATATACCAAATCCTCAAATAGTAGTAAATACATTCACTTAATAGAATCAATAAACTTGGCTAAATAGTCAGACATTGAGAAAAGGTGAGACAAAGAAAGGTACCAACCAATGAGGACTAGGATCCCAAGCATAAACCAAGTGACTTGCATAATCAACGAGATAACTAACTCAAATGAACCACCTAAAAGAGAGGAAAATAGAAAGGATGAGCTCGAAAACTCAGTAGGAAGGTTGTTACCTCATGTAGGAAAAAACTATTTTAGTGATGGAAAGCCCTTGTATGGTTAGTTTAATTCAAAATAGCTTTGCAAAACTATATGTGTTTGTATATATAAAAATATCTAAAACCGATAGTCTGTATTCACACATAAATATATATATATATATAGAAAGTATGATATATGAAAATCAATCAGTCTATAAACACATGACACAAATCTACCCATACTCATGAGTTCACCATTTCTCATCAATGGAAACTAGGATGTTGGCACTGTGTGTGCCATACAATGTGCTTGAAACCTAGCCCATAACAGAAGGGATACATGTGTGTCGCCTACCAAAGCTGGAGGGGCAACTCCAGTGCCTCCTCCTACTAAATGAAGAGATAATCAGAAGAAATATCCCACACAGGTTCACAGACTAGCGCCACACTATAAAAATCTCATGATGCTAACTTGGTACTCATGTGTGATCCTATAATACGTGTACTCTGAACTGATGTGTAAAAATATCCATGCAAAAATTTAAGTTCAAATGATGCTCTGGATTTTAATAAAATAGTTAATTAAATTTTATAGAAAAATCATAATGACCCTATTTTAACATATCCCAAAAATAACCTACACTCAGAAAAGTCCCAAAATAATCCAATGTATATAGTACAATTCAATTCAATCACATATATCGAAAACAATTCTAAAATCACATTTATTCTCATATGTTGCAAGAAATAAGTTTTATTCAAAACGACGTAAAAGAGAGGTAACCAAATCTCTACCTCACTAGAATAGTAATACCACGCTATTGGATGCTCAAGCTATCGTTGGACGATCGTTCAGAGGGTTGGGAACTAATTCCATGCCCTCGATCACTCACTTGGGAAAAAACAACTCCTTAATGGAGCTTTGAATCAATAAATGGACCTGTTCGTTGTATTCCTAATGTCTAAAATAGTTAAGTTAGACATATAACTCGACCAATTCAGGTTCGGACCGATACTGGACCGGTGTCACACAAAATTAGACAAAATCTAAGCCGTTAGATATTAATTTTTATGTCAGTAATCAAATATAGTCAATATATATATATATTAAACTTCTCTATTTTCCGAGTACATTCCAAAAATGACATCAAAAACATAATCTAACGGTCATATCAAAAAAATAAAATCCGAAGTCTAAAGTAAAAAAAAATGGTAGCTTTCAAACAGGGCAAAATGGCTTTATGAAATATATATCTTAAGGTTCTTCTCGACGGTATAAATCCAACGAATCTAAGAACACGATTTGAAATAGTCCGAAACGGCGCCAGAAATCAAAGCTCTCTCACGGTTATTAATGGTGTCTTCTGGCGATACCGAGCTCGGCGGCGACTAGGGACAGGCCTTGTTGGCGACACAGGAGGACCTTACTGGCAGTCTGGCAGTCCAGACGATGGCTGGGTGAGCTCCAACATTCCTTGCCCATTTTCGGCCATGAAAGAGCGAGAGAGAAAGAGGGGGAGAAAGTGAGGTCGGGAGGGAGATGAATGAGAGGGAGAGAGAGAATGGCACATATATATATATATATATATATATAATATTTTAGTTTTTTTTTAATATTTTAAGGTCAAATAACTAAATTACCCTAAAAAAAGTTGGGTTATTACAGTTACTCTTCCTTGTTCAAATATTTAGCCTTGTTGTTTCTACTAAGTGAATGTATAAGGATAATAATATTATAAACCTAAGTACTTAAAATCATCAATGATTTTTTTGTAAACTATTTTAGACTTATTTTACCAAAATATAGTATTTTTAGTAAAAATTTTCTAAACGAATTAAATGGAATACCTATAAATTTTAAATGTACATTTTCTCGAGAAATTAGAACTAATGCAAGGATTCATAATTTTGAAATTCACTTACTTTTGAGGACTAGAATTTAAAAATTCTAAATAATCACTATTTATCACTGTTTTAATTTAAAATTACTAAAAATCACGGCTTTAGATTTCTGGTTGTGACACCATTACAAGTATTAATATTTCTCACAAAATCGACGTCATTTTAAAGGGTACACCTGATTTGAATCTGCCTCCTAACATCAATGCCATTGAAGTTTATCGGGTTAGTGGTACTCGTAATTATGGTCCCGTAACTTTTAGATTTCTGATGGACACCATCAAATGGAAAATAAATTAGGAGCTAGTGGTTGTAATTTTGTTCTCAAAAACTTAAATTAGTTTTAAATTTGATGTTCATCAGTACTCGAATTCTCGATATGGATAGTACTATTTGTAATGTGCTACATAGTTAGGTTCTCGTATCCTTGCTATAAGTGTAATGGGAGCATCGATCTTTCAGTCAAAGGATTAGATGATCATCTGATCAAGGATAATTAAGAATGAATCGAATCTCATATGATTTGATTTCGCAATCCTTTTGATTCTTGCTCCTACCAGATTCAATGTCGAAAAGAATGAGAAAAATAAATCATTCACAACTATTGATGAAAGATTCGTAAAAAAGTTAAGGATTAGTAATCTTTTTGGAAATTGAATTTGTAAAAACCCAGTTTCTTTAGGGGCAAAATGGTCTTTCGACCAGATTTAAAAAAAAAATCAGATTACATATCTTCTCTCTCTCTCTCCCTCTCTTTCTCTCCCTCGTCTCTCTCTCTCTCTCTTAGCCAAAGGAAGCCGCGCCACCGTCCAAGCTCTGTCTGACCGAGCAGATCACCGGTGAGCCTCCCCCGTGCCACCACGAGCCGGTCGCCAGCCGTTGGAGCAGCCGCCATCGACGGAGTAGACGAAAGGGGCTGTTCAGACTTTTTGTCGCCGGTGAAGATTCTGGCATCCATTCGACTCCAAACCAGTCCCGTTGGATTCGTATCATCACAAGGATCATCAAGGTGTATATATCTCAACCCCATACTGTCTGGATTAAAAATTGCTATTTTTGAGTATTTTGAGTTTTTGAATTTTAGTTTTCGATCCGGCCGTTGGATTGTGTTTTTAAGTGCATTTTTGGAATGTACTCAGTTTATGGAGAAGTTTGATATATATATTGTGTAGTTTGGTGATCAGCACAAAAATCGAGATCGCGATCAAGATTTTGTCTCGTTTTGCATGCCACCGATCCGATGTGGACCCGGACCCGAATTGGACAAGTTATATGTCTAACTTAGCTATTTTGAGTGCTAGAAATTCAGTGAAGAGGTCTGTTTGTGGAATTGAAGCTTCGGTGAGAAAGTTGGTTTTTTGCACGAGGACGATCGAGGGCTTGGAATTGGTTCCCCACCCTCTGGGCGATCGTCAATGATACCTTAAAGACTCAATAGCATGGTGTCACTATTCTATTGAGGTAGAGGTTTAGTTACCTTCGTTTTATATCATTTTTGAGTTAAAACTTATTTTCTGCAGCATATAAGAACAAGTGTGTTTTTAATGATTTGAATTATATATGATGGAATCTGGTTATACGATATATACTGTACTGCTCTGGGAATTTGTTGTGTGCAGATTATTTTGGGTATATCAAAAATAGGACCGTTATGCTGCCCATTTTTCTATAAAACCCTAGTATGCATGTTTTACTGAAAAACCAGAGTACAATAGTTTTTACACTTCAGTTTTGTATTGCACGTGTCATAAGATCATACATGAGCACCGTGTTAGCATCGTGGGTTTTACAGTGTTGCGCTGCGTGCCCCACCATCGGTGAAATTCTGTAAACTCGAGCGAGATCTTGTTATTTCTGATTACCTCCCCATTTGGCAGGTGTAGGCAATTCGGTTGCCCCTCAAGGTTTAGTAGGCAACATATGGGTGTCCCCTCCGGGTATGGGCTTAGGTATCAGGTAGACAGTTAGGTACACTTAGTACCATCATTCTGGGTTTCCACAGATGAGAGGATGTGAGCTCATGAGTATGGGTTGATTTGTGTCTAGTCCGTATGGAGGATGTTTTGTTTGTGGCCAGCAGGGTCATCAGAAAAAGGAGTGTCCCAAGTGTCTGCAGAAATCTCCTCTTTCTCAGGGAGGACCGCAGAAGAGCCAGTCAGGTTTTGCTTCTTATCAGAGCACTCAGGCAAGGCCGCAACAGTCACAAGGTACTTCTCAGGCTTTTACTTCCCCTTAGCCTTATCAGCATCAGTACCGCCCTCAGGGTTTCACTCAGAACTTTCAGACTCCTCAGGCTTCAGGGAGTCAGGGTGGGTATGGATATGGTAGTAGTAGTCCAGGATCCAGCAGCAGCCATCCTGGCTAAGGAAGAGGCAATAAAGGGAAAGGAAAGGTGACTGGCCAAGCCTATGCTTTTACTAGGGCAGACGATACTCAGGATCACACCGGCCGAGGTGTTGTTGACGGTATGATCCTTCTTTCATACTCTTGGGCACATGTTTTGTTTGATACTGGTGCATCCCATTCATTCATATCCTTACTGTTTGCTCAACTATTGGGGTTGAAATTTTCTGATTTGGAGTATGTATTGTCGTTGGGTACACCTTTGGGAGGAATGGCCGATGTGTCTAGTGTGTGTAAGTCTTGTCGGGTTGTAATTGGCGATAGGAAGCTTCTTGCTGATTTGATTGTGTTGCCGATAGGACAGTATGACGTGACACTCGGTATGGATTGGTTGTCGAAGTATCGAGCCGTTGTGGACTGCCATAAGAAGCGGGTAACTCTTTTTCCTAGTGATGGATATCCTATTGTCTATCAGGCTGGGATGAGTCCGTTGAAGCCTAGTCCTATTCTGAAAGTGTGCATGGGTGGAAGAAAGAAACTTGAGTGTTATGGGAACTTGTTTGCCATGGATGGTATGGTAAGGACAGACAATCAAAACCTATGGATTTCGGTGGTGTGTGAGTATTCGGAAGTGTTTCCTGAAGACTTACTGGGGTTACCACCTGATAGAGAGATCGAGTTCTGTATTGAACAAGTTCCTGGAGCTTAGCCAGTTTCTATTCCAGCCTATCGCATGGCACCTGCTGAGATGGAAGAATTAAGAGAACAGTTGGATGATCTCCTTTCCAAGGGTTTTATTCGTAATAGCACTTCTCCTTGGGGTGCTCCTGTTTTGTTTGCGAAGAAAGCTGATGGTTCGTTGAGACTGTGTGGATTACCGAAAGTTGAACCAGTTGACAGTGAAGAACAAGTATTCTTTGCCAAGGATACATGAGTTGTTTGATCAACTCGATGATTCAAGATTCTTCTCTAAGATCGATTTGAGATCCTGTTATCATCAGTTGAAGATAGGGGAGGATGATATACCGAAGACAGCATTCAGAACAATATGGTCACTTTGAGTTTTTAGTGATGCCATTTGGTTTAACGAATGCACCCGCAGCCTTTATGGATCCAATGAATCGGATTTTCAGGCCATTTTTGGATCGTTTTGTGGTTATGTTCATCGACGATATCCTGGTGTATTCCAAGACTCAAGAAGAGCATGCCGAACATCTAGGGATAGTACTCAAGACCTTGAGAGATCATCAGTTGTATGCCAAGAAATCGAAGTGTGACTTTTGGATGTCAGAAGTGAAGTTCTTGAGCCATGTGATTTCTCACAGAGGTATTTCAGTCGATCTCGCTAAGATCGAAGCTGTTCTGGAATGGGAAAGACCGAGAAATGTGATGGAGGTACGTAGTTTCCTTGGATTGGCAGGCTACTATCGTCGTTTTGTGCAAGATTTCTCGAGAATTGCTTTGCCTTTGACGAAGTTGACCAGGAAGGACGTCAAGTTTGTTTGGGATCACGAGAGTGAAGAAGCTTTTGTCAGATTGAAGCAGAGTTTGACCACCACACCTGTTCTTACTGTTCCTGACAGTAAAGAACCTTATGTGGTGTATACCGATGCTTCAAATGCGGGTTTGGGATGTGTCTTGATGCAGAATGGTCGAGTTGTGGCTTATGCTTCTCGTTAGTTGAAGCCACATGAAAGGAATTATCCCACCCATAATCTAGAACTTGCAGCAGTGATCTTTGCCTTGAAAATTTGGTGATGTTACTTGTATGGTGTGAAGTTCGACATATTCTCTGATCATAACAGTTTGAAGTATCTCTTTACCCAGAAGGATTTGAACTTGAGACAGCGAAGACGGGTTGAGTATATGGAGGATTATGACTTTGACCTATAGTACCATCCTGGTAAGGCCAATATTGTAGCCGATGCACTGAGTAGGAAGCCTCGTGGTGCACTAGCTGCACTGGTGTTTAAAGATTGGAAAAACTCAGTTGCGATTGGTGATTACAACTTCGAGAATGAAGGGGTTGCTTACCTGAGTAACATTGTGATTTCACCATCTCTTCTCCAGACTGTCCAGCAGAGTCAGTGGCAAGACAGGGAG
>JXTB01000075.1:198625-235640 GCA_002914805.1 Parasponia andersonii
AACCAAGATTACTGCTTTCTATTTTGTCTGCAAACTTATGTATGTCATTCTGGTGTTTGACTTTTTGGTGGATGATGATGATGCTGGGTTTTGTAATTAATTTCATGTTTTTAAGTAATTGTTCAAATTATGTTTGATGGTGTATACGAACTGTGGGAGTGGCTCACGGGATGGAATTCCTATTATTTTATTTAAATGGACTGTTTTTATAAAAAGTAGAACTTTTGACACTTTTCAAATAAATTGAGGAATTTCTCACCTTTGTGAAATTTCTCTTCTGCCATTAGCCCGGATTTTGGGTCGTGACAGAATTTACCTTACTTCAGATTTAAAACATATCCTAAGTAAATCCAAATAAATGTCTAGAAAGTTAAATTCAAATATTTTATCCAATCTTAGTGTAGTGATCAATCATGTACAATTAATAAATAGACGAACACATCATATTACAAATTTAAATACAATTGATAAAATTAGAAAAACTAATAAGACAGTTTAAATTTTTAAATAATATATTATATCAGTTTACTGGACATTGGACATAATTGAGACATCAAATTCAAGTTCTATTTAAAAAATACCCAAAACTGAGGTGAGACATTACACTTTAATTTTCTTGCGGTGAGGTCGGCACATGCTATTCATCAAGTTGTTTATTTTTTTTGGGCTAATAATCGTATTTCTCATAATCATGATTTCATGATCACTGAGCGCCAACTTTATACAACATTTAACAATGGTCAATATTATTTTAGAATCAAACCGTTATTCAACTTGGTAATAATGAATGGGTGATCGAATATCCAACCGATCATTTTTCATTCCATTCTATAACTCAAACCATTGACTAACTAGACTATTCAAAAGCCAACTCTTTAAGTTACAAACAAGCTTCGCTGTCTTTGATTTTGACTAATACGCAATTCATTTGTCAAGGTCAAGGCTATCAAATACTGTTGATTATAAAAAAAAGTTGTTACTTACTTTCTCAGTGATCAAAAGTCAAGTTAAAGAACATTAAAAATGTGCGAAAATATAAAGCCTTTAGGACTTAAGGATAAACTCAATTTACTTCAGCTTACGATTCAAGCATGCCAGCATGGAACTTAATTGAAAAGGAATGAACGTTACGTAAACCCCACAAAAAAAATTAACATTAATAAAAACTTATTATATAAAAAAGAGTAAATACATACTTTCTTACTTACGAGCAGTTTTATAGATATATATATATAATCAGTGCTACAAGGAGGTTCACAAATTAATTTACAAGTGTGAACATATATACATATCTTCAAGTGCAATTTTAACTTATAGAAGTGTGAGACGAAATTTCTGAAAGAATGCCAACTTCAAATAACTTATAAAAACTTAAAACTTAATCTTTATAAGAAAAGTCAGAGTCCATTCACTATATAAAGGGAAAGTTCTCCATTAGCACTCATCAGTACTAATCTCACCATGGCTATAACATCCTTAAGCTTGCTGTTTCTCCTTCTAGCTCTTACTCCTTTGTCGCAGTCCGCAGGTGCTTATTATGATAAACTTATATATACAGTCCTTATATATATATATATATATATATATATATATATATACATACACACACATATGTAGTTCTAAGTCGCTATTGGCTGTAGTTTATCCCATTATATTTGACTATACATATAAACTTTTCTCTTTGCAGTGTTTGTGAGCATCGACTGCGGATCATCCTCCGATTCTTACATAGACGAGAACACAATAAAATGGATCGGTGACAAAAACCTCATTCAAAATGGCGAATCTCACGTGGTTAAGGATAGCAATGCAGTGTCTAAGGTGATGAGCACTCTTCGAGCGTTCACCACCCGGAAAAAGAACTGCTACTCCATCGAAGCCGAAAAGGGGGGACAAGTTCTTCTCCGAGTGAGTTTCCATTATGGAAACTACGACGGAAAGTCTTCTCCGCCTAGTTTTGACCTCCACGCCGACGGAAATTACTGGGCCACGGTCAAGTTTTCCAGCAATGATGAAGTTGCGAGGTATGAATCAATATACGTCGTAAAGGGCGACCATATCAGCGTATGCGTCGCTCAGATTCACCCTAACCAGTTTCCTTTCATATCGGCAATTGAGGTTCGGAGTCTGGATTCTAACATGTACGGCCATGTGGATTCAAATTATGCTTTGTTGGTGAGACTGACAGTTGCTTACGGTTCAAATACATATATTAGGTATCGTACTATACGCGCCTATATTACTAGCTGGTACCCTAATACATATTATTACCTCCTATATATTATTGTATTGTCAACATATTGAGCTAAAAGTTATTCTCAGTCTTTTATAATTTATTTCAGAATTAAAGTTACGTTTCTTTTTCGAAAGTTTAAACTAAATCACCATTTGCAATTTTGAAGTGTTAAACTTTTTCATGTAAAAGAAGTGAGACAACAAATTAGGACTGTTGCATCTTAGCTCTCGAGTCACATCTCTCGTATCTGACGAAATTATCCTCCAAAATATTAAAAGTTATTATTGATTACTATGGTCGGTTAAATCACCATATATGTGTGTATATATAGATACAACAAAATCGCTAATATCAATTCTGTAGATCCAATTTACCAGTCTTTTTTTTTTTTTTATTTGAGTCATATATGCCAATCTGTTATACTATTATTGATGATATACCAAGACTAATTAACCAAACTGTTTCAGAATTATTACATGTTGACATATAATATATTGCTTTTAACAAAATCCCTGTTGGATTTATCAGATACCCGTATGATCCTTATGATCGAAAATGGGGTCCGGAAATAAGTGACAATGGACTCATTAGACTCACAAGTGACGCTCCAATGGTTCAGGTCAACTTGACAGATAATCCTCCAGAAGCCGTTCTACGACATGCTGTAACAACTTCGAGGACATCCGATCCTTTGATACTAGACACCCAAATCACAAGCAGCGTCGATGCTCCAATCTACATCAACATGTACTTCTCCGAAGTGACTCAGCTCGATTCGAATCAAATGAGATCGTTTGTGTTTACCATTGACGGCGAGGTTGCCTCAAAGCCCATTATTCCTCCCTATGGAGATGTTTTACAATTGTACCTCACTAACACAACGGCTTCTGAAAACACTACATTCGCTTTGGTTGCCACCAAAAACTCAACGCTTCCTCCTCTCATCAATGCCATGGAAGTTTTCTATGTCTCTGGGCCTCTAACTGACGGAACCTATAGCAAAGATGGTTAGTGTTTAGCGCAGAGTAGTGATTCTTTCTTAATTAGCAAAGAAATAAGAAAAAATATAAAAGAAACTATTAATATCTAATATAGTTTCGCGCCATAATATTTCTCAATATGAAGAGTCCTAATTATAAAAAAGTCTCATAGATAGAATTTGCTAGTGGGACCACTTCATTTTAGTAGTATACCATAATCCTATCAAAGCAGTTTTCTTAAATGTTATAAGATTTAATCTTTTATCATTTCTTCTTTTTGTTATTATTTTTTTTAGTAACATTTCATTTTTCAGTGGAAGCATTGGCTTCACTGCAGGAAAAATACAGCCTATTACAGGAGTGGACTGGTGACCCGTGTCTACCTTCACCGTTTACTTGGGATTGGGTCAACTGTAGTTCGGAAGACACACCGCGTGTCACGGCACTGTAATATTTATTTTCTTTATGATCAGTTTTGTAAAATGGGGTTGATTTATATTGTTTTTTTTTCCATTTAATTGTTGGCTAAAATTGTAGTATTCAATGTTGGAAAATTTCAGGTACCTAGATGGGTTTAGTCTCTCTGGCTCTATTCCAGATTTCAGTTCCTTAGACGCTCTCCAAACAATGTGAGTGGTTCTCTAAAGAGAATGTAACGGAAATATATCTATTATTTTTATAAGTTTCGTATATACAATATATTAGAAATATTTTTGAGTTATTAAATTTCGCTGTTAAATTGCAGAGACTTGCATAATAACAGTTTGACTGGATCCATTCCTGAATCTCTTGGCAACTTACCCAACTTAAAAGAACTGTAAGATACATATATATATATATATATATATTAGTCTCCTCAAAAATGTCCACGTAATAAAGTAACCAAAAATAATGTTCTCTCTATTCTAGGAACTTAGCGGATAATAAGCTCAATGGATCTATCCCTACCTCACTTTCAAAGAATAGCAATCTCAATTTAGAGTAAGTTACTTAGGTGCTTTTCTACAAGTTATTTATTTCTTCGTAACGTTTGTACATTATAAGTATATAAGTAATTTTCTTCTTTATATAAAAAAATAATATTTTTTTTTTTTCCAAATTCAGTGTATCAGGCAATCCAGTTCTTTGCTCGTCAAGCAAGTTGTGTACTCCGAAAAATAAACGCACGGGTTCAAAGTCATCATCTGGCAGCAGCGTCAAGACAAAGAGTGACAAGCTACCAATTATTCTTGGAGTCATAGTTTCAAGCTTCTTCGTCTTCTTTTTGAATTAGAGCACCATTCATATTGCCAGAGGTCAGCACATTTTAGCTTCTTAAGCTGTTTATCCAATTAGAAAATTAAAAAAAAAAATGTAGTAATTAACAGCTTATGCATTGACTTACTAGCTACATATATACCGCTACTTCTATATATAAATGTGACCAATATTCAATCATATAATATAAAGCATTAGGAACGATGCATATTTCGTTGACTTTTTCAGTCCTCTGCCCTAGTTTTGTGATTTGCACGTTATTTTACTATTTGCATTAATGTAACGTATTTCGTGTAACAAGTTGAGATTAACAATGAAAATTTTTAGGTCAAGTTGGATATGGAGCATAAATTAGCGGTGGCAACCACGTGGAGAGTCAGATTTTTGTCGTTTTTGATTTAAATAAAGAGCTAAAGGTGGAGCTCATTAATTAATTAATATAGATTAGCAGGCGAAAGCAGGATAATTTGTACGGAAAGGACTTCCTAATTAGTTCTCATTATTTTTTCTCTTACTTTGGTTTCCAAGCAAAAAATTGTTATCGTGCCCCAATTAATGTCAACATCAATGTTTTCTTCTTCATTTTTTATTTCAAGAGAAAATGTCAACATTCATATTGTGAAAAAAATTAATAGCCTAAAAGTAAAGAATAAAAAAAGCTCTGTTTTCAACTTAAGAATTAACTTCTGACATCACCGGAGGTATGAGATATGAGAATGAAACCAGATATTTTTTTTGATGGATTTTTTTTGGTTAATCAAAACCATAATTACAAGGGTCCAGTTTTCCATTCTATATGATAATGAAATTAATCTGGGGCCTCTCTCTCTCTGTGTTTTCAGATCTTCAAATATGGTTTTATTAATTATTTCGAAGAAAATGCATTCTTTGCATTGTACATATACATATAAGCCCTAACAGATTCAAAAGACCCGGAGTCTAAATTTAGAGGAATTATACCACTTTCTATGTGAAAACACTCCGTAAGCATTGCTAAATTGGAATAAATAACAGAGTGATCATCTACTATAGTTAAAGGACTAATTAGTTGTTACCAATCTGATGTAGCGGAAGCTATGATAAGAAAGATATTTTGGAAAATTGGAGACAACCTACTATAATTTGTTGATTCGCTCATGAATACTAGGAAATAAATTTCAAACAACAGTTGATTCTCACAGAATACTAGAAATTTGGAAAGAAAATAGATACTCTCTTTATGAATTTTATAAATCAACTCCGAAACTCAAAACTAATAATAAAAGGTCTTATGGCTTACTATATATAGGAGAAACTAGATAAGACAGGAAACCCTATCAAAAATATTAAAATATTCAAAATCTAGTAATAAAATAAAGAGAAAAAATGCAAAAACGGGTAGTAAAAAATGCTGAAATCGCAAATTAGTAGCTTCAGCAATAGACTGGTTCTGTCTATCAAAAACGCGCAGTAGACCAATCCTATCTACCAATTCTTCCAGAGAGTAAATTACTATTTTGGATGAAAAATCGACAGATTATTGTTAGGGTGGTAGACAAAAAACTCCAAGTAGTCTACCAGAAACTTCGTCTCTCACTTATTACGATCGTAGCACTTGAAAAACTCAATTTTATGATGCACTAAATCATTCTCTCTGGGGTGGAGAAAATTTGCTCTCGAATTTCCAGCAATATCATCATCTAACTAATCTCTGTAAAATGGAATGAGATACTTGACATTGAAAATGTCTGAAGTACAAATATGAGACGGAAGTTTCAAACGACATGTATTTGGATTTATCTTCTCGATCACTTCGAGTGATCTGATCTTTTTTGCTGAAAGCTTGTTATACTCACAAACAAAAAAGCGATCTTTAGTAAGCACAGCCCACACAAAATCACCAATCTCAAACTCAATGTGTCGTCGCTTCTTGTCTGTATCTGCCTTATACTTTGTTGTAGCTTGTACCAAATTGTCATATACCTTGCAATGGCTCTCCTGCAAACTTTGGACAAAGTATTGGGCCTTTCTATGAATCTTAGTCTTGGTAGGTAATGGAATAAGATCAAGGAGACCTCGTGGGAGCACAGAATACAATACTAAAAGGGACTAAAATCTATGATTCAATTCAGCACATGGTTGTAAGCAAATTCAGCCTGACAAAGCTTTTGATCTCAATTTTTCATTGTTCACCAACTAAACATCTCAATATATCTCTAAGAGAACGATTCACCACCTCTGCCTATCCATCAGTTTGGAGATTATAAGCCCAACTAAAATTCAGCTGAGCATTGACCAACTTCTACAAGCTACACAAAAAGTGACTAATGAAGTGTGTATCACAGTTAGAAACAAGGGAAGTAGGCAATCTATGTAATCGATATATCTCTCAAAAATATAGTTGTGCTATATTAACTACATTTGTAGTCTTCATATAAGAAATGAAGTGCATCGTCTTCAAAAAATGATCGAATACCACATAGACAAAATCATTACCTCGTTGTGTTCTCGACAACTCCAACACAAAACCCATGCTTACATCTGACCAAGGTTATGTAGGAATTGGTAATGGCATATACAATCCAATATTAGTTGCTCCCCCTTTTGACACTTGGCAAATGCGATAATGCTCCACAAACTTCTCTACCTCCTTGCGTATAGTTAGCCAAAAATAATAACTCTTCACCAGCTATAGAGTTTTATCTCGTCTCACATGGCCTTCTACCACACAAATAACTATGATCCAAAGCCAAATTCCAAAATTCCAAAACCCAAGTTAAGGAACGTTCCATTGGTTGGTAAAATACTTTTTGTATATTAGGTATTGTAGATTTATTTATTTAAAGTATATTAGATGAACAATTTATTTATTTGAAGTGTGTTAGGTAAATAATTTATTTATTTGAAGTATATTTGATTGGTAGATGCTAGGTGTATGATTGTAAGTTTCTTAGAATTATTTTATTGGATAGCCTAGATTAATCCTACACTTGTATAAATAGCTTTCATTAGCAAGAGTTGTAATCATTCCATTCTTCAGTCAAGTCTTAGTTTTCTCTCTAAATTCTCTTTGAGAATTTTGCGTATTTCTCTTCTCATTGTGAGAATGCTAGTTGCAGTGAAATCTAGCAATCTGTTATATCAATTGGTATCAGAGCCTACCTCTATATCAGGCGGAGCTTTCCTATTACCATCACTCTATACTATTTCTATACCCCAAAAAAAAACCTTATTTCAACACCAAATTCATTATCTAATCATTACCATCACCTTCCTATAACCATTATTTACTACATATACACATATAACATTTCTATACACTATCTTTATTTTGAAAAAAAAAAAAGTAAAAAGTAAAAAAAAGGTTTAAAAAAGGGAAAAAATTTAAAAAAAAAAAAAGAAAAAATATTTTTTTTTAATAGAAGATATCAGAGGAGAGTCTAACTAACAAAATCCCTTTGTGAAAGAGTTCACAACAAAAGAATCAGTGGATATAATTGTAGAAGATTATAGAATCTAGAGACAATTCTTACAAATTTGACTCAACACTTTCTTCGAGGATAAAACAACAATTATGAGTAACGTAGACGTAAAGAAGTTGATCCTCTTGGGAATTTTAGGTAGCATTGAAATCAACTTTTCTAAGATGAAGATTTTAGTGAAGACGATGAAGGACCAGCCATGCTCAAAAATAATCAAGGACCTCAACAAAATAACTACCGCATGAAGATCGAGATTCTGTAATCTAATGGTCTATTCATAATTGAAGAATTCCTTAATTGACTAGCTGAAGTAGATAAGTTCTTTGAATATTTGGTACGCAAGAACACATGAAGGTCAAATTAGTGGCTTATCGACTCAAAGGAAGCGCGTTAGCTTGGTGGGATCAATTACAAGAGACACATATTCGGCAAGGGAGAAACAAAGTTCACACTTGGCAGCGAGTGAAACAATTGATGATCGAGCACTTCCTACCTCCAGATTATGAATAAGAACTTTTTAGTCAGTATCAACATTGCCGACAAACATATCGAACCGTATAAGAATAGTGACCGAGTTTCATATACTAGCTACCCAAGTAGACATTTGCGAATCCGAAAGTCAAAAGATTTTAAGATTCATTGATAGACTTCATACAAATATACAAGACAAGGTATTCAAACAATCTCATAATACTTTGTCTAGCGTAATTCAACTCACTTTGGAAATTGAAACTCAACTCAACATAAGGATAAATCATAATCCAACAATAGCATAATCCTCTACACCACCACAAAGATCTGATTTTAGCAAAAAGAAGACCATAGCATGACCACACGACGAAGCACTAAGACCAACTCCTCACAACCAACTAACCGCTAGACTGCAAAGGGAGATAACTAATAAGAACAATAACAACCCTTATGTAGTCCTGAGAGGTAATAAATATTATCGATGTGGACAAACAGACCACTATTCAAATCAATGTCATCAGAACAAACCCGTCAATCTAACCATATATGATGACGATATCGAAAGGGACGAGGTGTATTTCAAGAATGAGGAGTATGAAGATGAAGTTGAACCCGAAGAATCACTTATGGAGATAAAGATATTTCCTTGATAATAAGACGATTGATGTATACACCAAAGAAAGAAGAAGATATGCAATGACACAATATCTTCAAGACCTATTGTACCGTTGAACAACGAGTGTGTAATCTTATCATTGATAGTGGAAAGCAAGAATATAGTATCCAAGAATTATGGTGGACAAGTTATAACTATCAATCCAACCACATACTACCCTATATAACATTGGTTAGATCATAGATGTCGGTAAAACAAAGGTGATAGAACAATGTCGAGTTCCTTTCTCCATCAGTAAATACCAGTATGAGGTATTATATGATGTTGATATGGATGCTTGTCATATGTTGCTTGGCTGATCGTGGTGGTTCTATTAAAACACCATGCATCATAAAAAAGCTAACATATACAACTTCCACAAGGATAATATGAAGATTACTCTAGACCTATGAGACTACAAAATAACCAAACAACTTCTACCAGGACCAAACTTATTTTTGTACCTAAAGAGGTATATACTCTTACTGATATTCCTGCACAAATTCAAACATCACTATCTGAGTTTGGAGACATCGTTCTTGAAGAGTTACCCACTGGCTTGCCATTCCTATGAAATATTCAATACCATATTGATCTTGTTCCTAGAGCAATTCTATTGAGTCTGTGACACTACTGCATAAGTCCCCAGGAGTATGAGATCTTGCAAAAACAAGTCTAAGACCTCCTCAAGAAAAGGATGATTAGAGAAAGTATGAGCCCCATGGCTATACCTATACTCTTAACACCGAAGAAAGATGGAAGCTAGAAGATATGTATTGATAGTCGAGCCATCAACAAGATTATAGTATGATATCGATTTTCTAACCAACGATTGGATGACATGCTTGATAGATTTGAGGGATCAAAATTCGTTTCCAAGATTGATTTGCAGAGCAGATACCATCAAATTCGTATTCATCCTAGAGACGAATAGAAGACTGCATTCAAAATATATGAAGGACTATACGAGTGGTTAGTTATATCGTTTAGTCTTTCCAATGCCCCGATACTTTCATGAGGTTAATGAATCAAGTATTCTAACCTTTCATTGGAAGATTTGTCGTCATTTATTTTGATAATATTTTGGTCTATAGTCAGAATGAGAAAGAACATCTACAACACTTGGCCGAAATTTTTAATGCACTTTGTGAGAGTCAGTTGTATGTCAACCTGAAGAAATGTAGTTTTATGACTAATAACTTAGCCTTCTTGGGCTTTGTTGTAAGTTCTGATTGAATCAAAGTTGATCAAGATAAGGTAAAGGCTATTCGAGAGTAGCCAACACCGAAGACCATCACAAAAGTTCAGAGTTTTCATGGTCTCACAATCTTTTTTAGACGATTTATGAGAAATTTTAGCACTATAGTCACACTGCTCAATGGTTGTTTCAAGCAAAAGCAATTCCTTTAGATAGAAGAAGCAGAACAAAGTTTTGCTATCTTAAAGGAAAACTTACAAATGCATCCGTCCTTGCACTTTCTGACTTTAACAAAATTTTCGAAGTAGACTGTGATGCCTCTGGTGTGGGAGTTAGAGCTGTTTTATCCCAAGACATGAAGCCGATAGCTTTCTTTAGTGAAAAGCTCAACGAAGCCATAAAGAAATGGTCAACGTATGAACAAGCTCAACTAACATGATGCTCATGTATAATCCTATGGTATGTACAACACAAAACTGAAGTGTAAAAATAATCGTGCTCTGGTTTTTCAATAAAATAAGCATATTAGGTTTTTATAGAAAAAAGGGGCAGTGTAACGACCCTAGTTTTGATATACCCAAAAATAACCTGTACTCAGAAAATTTCCATAGCAATACAGTATATACATTATACAATCATATTCCACCACATATATTCATATAATTCAAAAACTACGTTTGTTCTCAAATATTGTAGAAAATAAGTTTTATTTGAAAACGGCATAAAACGAATGTAATGGAGTCCCTACCTAACAAGAATAGTGATACTACGCTATGAATCCTCGAGATATCATTTACGATCGCCTGGAGGGTCGGGAACCAATTCTAACCCCTTGATCGTCCTCTTGCGAAAAACCAACTTCCCAAGAAAGTTTCAAATCAACAAACGGACCTCTTCATTGAATTTCTAGCACCCAAACTAACTAGATTAGACATATAACTTGTCCAATTCGGGTCCGGACCAACAACGGATCGATGACAAACAAATCGAGGTAAATCTTAGCCGTCCGATTCGATTTTCGTGTCGGTCAAATAACAAAGGCAATATATATATATATATATATATATATATCAAACTTCCCTATTTTTCGAGTACAATCCAAAAATGACAACAAAAACACGATCCAACGGCTGGATTAAAAAGTCAAACTTAAAGCTCAAAATATCCAAAAATAGCAACTTTTGATTCAGGCAGTATGAGATTAAGATATATATATCTTGACGATCCTTGCGACGAGACGAATCCAACGAGCCTAAGAACGTGAGCTCAAATGGCCCAAAATGACGCCAGTGAAGAAAAGCTTCAATCGACCATTAATGGTGTTTTTCGGCAAGCGGGCATCAGCAGTTGGCAGGACTGGCGGTAGAGGCTCCTGGTAGCACAGCGAGCTTGCGCCAGATGGTTGACGAGCTGGACAACAGCAAGAGGCAGCTACTGCAATGATCATTTCCTTCGGCCAAGAGAGAGAGAGAGAAAACCAAGAGCGAGGGAGAGAAAAGGAGATCGGGGGTGAGGGAGAGAGTGCCCACATGGGGAAAAAAATGGGACCGTGCAATTTTAAAAAAAATTTCACTATAGTCCTTATTCCCCAAAATTCTTTCAAATTAGTCCTCTAAAAATTATAATTTAGTCCTTCAGCACAAAATTTTTACAAATTAACCCCTCTATTATTATATCCAGAAATTGGTAAAATATTCAAATTACTCTCGAAAATTCCGGGTTTTTACAATAGCTGGAAAAATTTTACTAGCAATGACAAGGAAATAACAACAAAATGAAGAGAAAATATCAAATTTGCGAAAGAACCAACCATACTGCTGTAAAATGCTTTTATAAATATGACTATGCTCATCAAGGTGAAGAGATGCCTGAAGCTTTTGTAGCTCTATCTGTCTAAGAAGCTAATCCAAAATTCTATATGAATTCTGGAGCAACAACACACATAACAAATAATGTTGGAAAGCTTTCTTAAGTTCATACTTATAATGGACATGATATTATATTTGAAGGTAACAGATATAAATTGCCTATTTCACATGCAGGTAATCCTCTTTTGAAAACCCCCAGTGGCAATTTAAATTTAAAAAATATCCTTATTATTCCAAAGCTTAAAAAAAATTTATTATCTGTTAGTCAACTTACTCAAGATAACTCTTATAGTTTTGAATTCAATGCTAACTGTTTTGTGATAAAGTATCAAAATCAAAGGACATTAGCAAAGGGACGTAAGAGAAGACTATTGTATGCACCTGACGAAGCTAAAATGGAAGCACTAACAGCAATTAAATCTTCATCAGTTTCTTCAGAATTGTGGCACCAAAGAATGGGACAATTCCCATTCGAAATTATTACAAATTCTCAATAAAAAGGAAGTGTTAAGCATTTCTAGTTAGCTAAATAAGCATTCCATTTATAATAGTTGTCAATTAGGAAAGAGTTTGCAAACTTCCATTTTATGATTCTAATTAAGTATGCCAATTTTCTTTAGAAAAAATACATTGTAATTTATCGGAGCCTACTCTTATCTCTTCTGTTCAAAATTTTAGCTATTATATTATTTTTATTGATGATTGCATAAGATACACTTCGTTATATCCTCTAAAGCACAAATATGTGTTTTATAACTGTTTCTTAAAATTTCAAAAACTAGTTAAAAAACGATTCAGTAGGAAAATCAAAATTTTTCTAAGTAATGGAGGTGGTGAATTTACTTCCACAATCTTGACTAACAGTCTTGCTCATTGTGGTATAGCTCAAAACTTTTAATATCTAGGTATACCAAAACAAAACAGAATTGTAGAAAGAAAACAATGATACATTATGGAGACCGATCTCACAATGATTTTTTATGCAAATTTATCTCTCACGTTTTGGGTAGATGCCTTTCCTATAGCTACTTTTTTAATAAATCGTCTCTCTTTATCTTTTATTAATATAGAGACATATCTAGACATGTAGATTTTGAAAAAATTTTCCATACTCTCACAAAGTTTCAAGTGGTGATGATATTCCACAACTTGCAATTACAACATTTCAAATTCAAGAAAAATGATTTATTAAGCCAATCAATCATCCTCAGAACTAGATCGAAGAAGATACCACAGTTGCCACTCCTTACTTCTAAAATTTGTTGTTGTTATGAGCCAAATGAATACTCCAAAATTGATCCAAGAAATCACAATCCTGTTCATGACAATCATAATGATCTACATCATGAACTCTCCCAAGAAAACAATAATGATGTTTGTCATGAAATCGAAGGTGACTTATCCATGGCTCCTTGTATTTAAGCTCAAGAGGCGTCTTATGTTCCCGCCTCTCCACCTCCTTATTTGAGTGATCATATATGCTCTACCACTAGTTTTTCTGCTCACCATGGCGTGGCTCTTCTTAGCATACTTGACCAAGAACCAAAGTCACTCAAAACTGCTCTAAAATCACCTCCTTGGTTAGTTGCCATGCAAGAAGAACTCGTATCTCTTCATTCAAACAACACTTGGCATCTTCTTCCCCTTCCTTCCGACACCAGCATCATTGGTCCCGAATAGGGGTCTATCGTATTAATACAAGGAAGTTGGCTCCATCGATCGCTACGAAGCACGACTTATTGCAAGAGGTTTCACTAAAGTTCCTGAGCTTGACTATGACGCAACCTTTAGCCTTGTGATCAAGCCTATAACTATTCGTGTCATCGTCTCTAGCAGTTGTCTCATGATGGAGTATCAAGCAACTTGATATGAAAAATGTCTTTTTGCATAGTTTCCTCAAAGAAATTATATGTATATGAAAAAACTACCAGGTTTTGTAAAATCCAAAAATTTTGTAAGGTTAATTAAGTAATTTTACTTCAAGGGCATTTTGATAATTTTACATTTTTGAATTATTTTAAATTAAATTATTGATGTTGAATCTAGACAAGATTAAGTCTAGGTGCATTTGGGGCAAAAATGAAAAAGAAATTACAAACCATGGACAAAAGTATAATTAAAGAGGAAATAAAGTGAAAGAATCTTTTAAAAATTTGTGGCCAAAGTGGAATTTCAGAAAGTTTTTTTGATCAAACCATATTGCGCCACGTGTCCCACTACTACAGTTTCCGAAAATTGCATATAAATCCCCCAACTCTCTCTTCTTCTTCACTGAGGTCCCCCAAAGCAACCTTTGCTACTGTTCACCCGAAGTTGCTCCGGCTACCGTACTGTCTGACGTGCCGCCCGGTGCCCTTGCCCAGCCTTCGACAAAGTAGCACCAGCCAATGCCACGGTGAAACATCGCGCCTCGCCGGAGAAAAAGAACTCCGAAGGTTGCACCACCAGAACGGTTTTTCGCCTGCCATTTCCTCCTCTGATGTCCGAACACCTCACCACCACCACCATTCAACTCTCTCAACTCCAGCTTTCATTTCCGACCACTCTCGGCCACCAACTCGGCTCCAGTGAGTCGTTGACTATTGTAGCAATATTTTAATATTTAAATTTTGTGGTATTTTTGTAATTATTTCGGAATTGAGTTATTTATCTCGAGCAAATTTTACCACGTGAAAGAGGAATTTGGAACATGAAATTTTATGATTTTGAAGTGTTAAAATGGTAACCAGAAGAACGTTAATTATCAGGATGAAAATGTGGTATTTTTCTAATAATTTTCAAAATGTGGTATTTTTATAATTTTTGGATTTTTTAGCCCATTTAATGTTCGGGACCTCGAAACTGAGTTATGATTTCGAATTTAGACTCAGTGAGGTTGGGACATAAAGTTTGATATAAAATACCACTATTTTCCGAAGTGGCACGAAAATGGAGAAAATAGCTTGTGAATTACACCGTTTTGCATGCCACAGGCTGGTTCTGTACCGGGACCTATTTTCGACGAACTTTATTTCTAACCCATTGTTTTTGAGTGTTCTGAATTCAATGGTGACCTCTGTATCTCAATCTGACACTCCGTTTGAAAAAGTCAACTTTTCAAGTGAACGTGACGAAATTCGATTTGAACAACCAGGTGGTCAATTAAGGATATTTCTTGTGTCGTTTGCTCAGCATAACTACTATCTCGAGATAGGGATTCAATTACCAGATTTTATATATGTTTTAATTTGAAAATTCTCATTATAACTATTTTTGTGAAAAATTGTGAATAAATGATATTCTGATAAATTGCTGAAAATTATTGGATTATTTTAGGATTGGACTGTATGAATTTTATACATATTTTTATATTATGGTTATGGGGTAAAACATCGGTGTGCTACCCATGTATAGTAAATCCCAGAATAATACCAAGTTGAATTTTAAAGCATTGTCTGGTTATGTATTATATAGTTATTATGCATATTTTGTTAGGTATTGTACATACCATAGGATCACATATGAGATATATCTTAAGCATCACATTATTGTAGTAGGCGTAATAGTACACCCGCCTTCAGTGAGAGCCCATAAACCCGCACAGGATTTTTCTGATTATTCCCATTCGGTAGGTGTAAACATTCAGTTGTCCCTCCGGTTTTGTAAGCTTAGAGACATGGGTGTCCCTCCAGTTTTCCGGAATAAATATCAGATTGAGAGTACTTAGTACATGTAATATGAGTTACTCTAGTTCGTGATGTGAGGTGTAAACTCATGGGATGAGTTGATTTATGATATGTATATTCATGCGATTTTTAACTTTAGTTTGAATATGTGATTATTCTGGATACCACTTGTTTTATAAATTTGGTTTATAAATGAATTTTGAAAAAGGCATTAGCAATGCAGGTTTGATAAAATTGCATTCACTCAAAAAGGTGATTGGGTTTCTACTGAGCATTCTCATGCTCGTCCCTTACTTCCTCTCATTTCAGGTGTTGACTTATTTTGTGGTAACTAATCTGGTGGCTTAGCAAGCATGTTTAGAATATGCTTGCAGTTCCAATCCTCTTCATTTGTTGGTTTCTACTCGGTATCAATTTCTCTTTTCTAAGTTAAATTTATTTAGCCAATAGTAATATATTTACTAAGTACATGTATGAGGATGATTTTTATTATTAAATCGAGTACTTAGAAAATAAAAATGATTTTATGTATATTATTTGAACATTGGGCCTAAGGTTTTTAATTTGAACTGTTTTATTAAACTTCATGAATTAATAAATTTTTTTAAACTAGTTAATTAGGATTTTCTCTCATCTTAAAATTAAAAAAAATTATTTGGAAATTTAAAACTGGTAGATAATATCATGATTTTTAAATTTGTCTAATCTCCTAATTTATTTATTTTTGAGGACTAAACTTAAATTTTAAGTATTTAAATTTTTCTGAAATTTTAGAAATTACTATTGATCACTATTTTCACTTAAAATTATTAAAAGTCACAGTCTTAAATTTTCGGTCGTGACAGGTTTTGTCAATCCAACTTTTACTAATCACGTTTACAATCTCAATGCCATTCACATTACCAAGATCCAGTATTTCATAACTGTACTAAGCACATCCGGATTGATTATCATTTCGTTCGGGAAAAATTGCACAGGGCGGTCTTATAATCAAATATGTTCCCTCTTCATTACAAATTGCAGATGTCTTCACAAAGCCTCTCCCAAAACAGTCTTTCCAAAATTTTTGAGTCAAACTAGGAGTTCATCTTCTTCCACTTCCTAGCTTCAGGGGGCCTGATAAAGTCCATGATTGACTTATTAAAAAAAAAAAAAAGAGAGATTACGGCATTCAAAACAAAGATACTATTTATTCCAAACGGTCAAAGAATTTTAAGATATATGGCACATTAGAAACAAAAGTTGCTTAGCAATATCTAAAGGATTTTCTATTTCTAGAATAAATAAAACTTATTTTTAGGAGCTAGTTTATTTTACCGTACACTAAACACCTATAAGTCACATTGTATTTGCTTGTACATATATAGTCATGTTCCTACACTTGCAGGACGTGAAAAAGAGTGAATAGAAATTCTATTTTCAATTCATTGCTTTCCCTGTTTTATTTTTGCCTTCTTTCAAAGTTCTTTACAAAAGACATTAAAAAAAAAGTAGCTAGTTATGTATTTGCCTTCTTGTTTATGTATTTCCTCAATGAAACTCGAACTAATTAATAAGGACAAAAATAAGATATATGTCCCTCTTATTATTATACAAAAACTTATCACAACCATAAAAAAAAAAAAAAACAAAATAGAAAAGTTGTAAGAGGTGAAAAATATTGTAACGAAAGTACACCAACAAGGAAAAAGGGGAAAGAAAAATAGATAAGCAGGAAAAAGGGGAAAGAAAAATAGATAAGCGGGAAAAACAAAGTGTCACATACTTGTTACAATAACATATTACTATGCAAAAGTCAACAAAAAAAAACAGAAGAACGAGGCCAAAAACTTGGAAAACATAGCTAATCAAATGATGGCTAGCTAGTAGTCTTGGAAAGTCCCTCAGACATTTCGCTAAGAACTTCCATGGCATTGGAGGAGTGGTGTCAATGCATTTGTCCTTGGTTGTACTAACATTGGTTGTACCACCTGTTACGTTCACTGGATATATATTGAAACCATTAAGGGGTCATATTTGAGATCTTGGTTCCGTTCTTTTCTTGGCTAGCTGTCAATGAATCACGCGATCCTCAGACTGATTTTGTATTCATTGATCAATCCAAATTAGAAGACGAAGTAGGCTTAAACTTGTTGAGATCAAAATGGACTCGTACACATAATTATGTGATTCAATGGCAGAATCTATTACCGCCGAGGGAGCGCTGTTTTGGATCAGCGCCCACGAGGTTGGCAATTTACGTCCTGGAGTTCGGCTGCTGTAGCTTGAGACTTCTTCTGCCGTCCCAGTTCTGTTGAACGCGTCATCACCTTTTGGGAGGTGTTGCCTAATATTGCATGGATAACGTATATGCATATTAGGGAAACTTCGTGTGAATGTTTAAATTCAAATATGCCAAGAAGTAAAAGGCTGTGTATTACATATGCGTTTTCGGCACCCTGCCACGGAATTCTCTTTAAATATACACGACTATATATACTTGATATGACTGTATAGTTTAAATCATAAATATCTTTAAAGCAGATTAAGAACTCTTAATTATGCATTGAAAAGAAATATGGCTTAGAAAGAAAGGGTACCAAATCTTATAGGCACATCCTAGTTAAGTTGACACTTGCCCGTAAGATAATCTCATCCCTTCAAATCTAAATTTATTAATTAATATTAAAGAACTAATACTACAGTAGAACTCAAAAGAAAAGAAAAATTATAGTTCGGATTTAGACAGTCATACCTAAAGCCACTGAATTTCTTCAGTTTGAACAACGCCTCGTTAAGACTGTGCCAAAGAAAATCCCAACGAGAAATAACTCTAGAAGGAAAAAGAGAACGTAACACATGAGCAATCTAACCAATATGATAGAAAGAGCAACAGAATATATCCCTGTTAGTCAAATTAATTAATAGGAGATATATCGATGCAGGAGTCTAATAGCTTTTTCACTCTAGTTGATCTTTTTACATAAATGTCGTTGTCCTGTCTATTTGTCGTCAAATCATGAGCTACAGACTTTAAGTGCTCATTTATGCTTTTATTTCCATTGCTGTCGTTTTGTCTCAAAACGACCTCATTTTGGACTAAGCCTAGAAGATATCTTTTTCCGAAGGATTTAAAGACCTCTTTGCGAAGGAGAATCGGGCAACTTGTCTAATTGTGTAATCTCAGAGAATTACTTTTAATGAATTCCCTTCGAAGAAGTGGCTGGTCCTTGCCACTCTCCCGGTTCAGCCTTGCGCTGCTACATCAGATACATATAACCAGCTAGACATTAATAGGATTAAATCACAAATAAAGATTCGGCTTGTAAATATGTTTTTCTTACGTACGGGACGCTGTGATTAGCACCGTAGTTGATCCCGCTTTCGAGGTTATACAACGCCATTTGGCCTGGCATCAATCTGTAAGCCTGCAAGTCGGGGATTAACGCGCTTTCAATCGTAGAAATGAAGGGAACATGGTCTTCTTGTGTCCGAATCAAGCACACATCGACACTCGCTTTTTCTGAGATGAAAACAAATTGGTGGTAAATTGGTTCATCGCTAAGGGAAGTTTTGACAGTCGCCCTTAACTTTCCATCGACCTCCAAAACGAACGTTGGAGGCTTTGAAAGGCTGTCGTAGTTGCCGTAGTAAAAGCCTGCGCGGACAACGCACTTCTTCTGCGACAGGAATGGTAGGTTGTAGCAATTCTTGTCGCCGACGGGGAAACTGCGCAGAGTCTTCATTTGGTAGGGATTGGCATCTGTGAAGGTCATGAGGAAATTGTTTACTCCAGTTTCGATGAATTCCTCATCGGTTTCCCATGTCATCTCTTGGACTTTAGTTTTGATTGTTGCCCCACAGTCGATATTTAGGTCAGCATAATCTGAAACAGAGAAAGAGACGACAAAATAGTGTTATAAGCTGCTATGTAGCACTACGTTACTCATGTTAACGTTAGTATGCCAATGTTATACGTGCTATTAAATAAGGTTTCCTATAGTCCATCCACTCAAAAAAATTAACATGTCCTATTAAGTAATTATGAGAACATCTAAATATTCTTTTTCTAAAAGTGAATGTAAAACTGAAAAATAAATATTCACCAAGAAGCTCTAACTGGCCAGAGTAGGCTGGGAAGCTAGACAGTGCCAGCAATATCAAAACCATAAAAATGGCCCGGTACTTTTCCATTCTGTGATTACGAATTTAATGTGGTTCTCTACCTCTCTGTTATTTTTAATTTATGGTTAAGAACTCAGGTGAATGAGTTCGATCTTATAACATTAGTTAACAAATAGGTTATTTTGTTGTTTATTATTTTTTGCAATCAACATATGAGCTGGAAGGCAGCAGTCGTCTTAAGTTTCTATGGAACTGCTTGTCTTTACATGTTTGTTCCACATTACGTACACAATACATAAAGTCCGTCTTCATATTAATTTTAAATAACGATTTTACTGTTTTTGTCCATAGTGTCTATGTATATCATAATAGTTTGTGCCATTTTAATGCCTTCTTTTCTATTTGGATTCATTCTCTCTTCCCCTTTTAATCATTCTTTTCTTTTTCGTAAGTGCGCGTGTTGTGGCATTTCGCCATCTGTCTTAGGCTTAGCTGCTAAATGTTATATCCAGCCAGATTCCAACTTTTATTTTCGTGCATTAACGAAATGGTTTCCTAAGTAAGTTAGTCTTGGATTAATGAATCAATTTGATCAAAGCGGTTGATTATTTTCTCCTCTTTTGTTGAGAAAAAATTACTAGAGGACCGTTTGGCTTATCTAAAAATTACACCAGACCAATTTCGCCAACCAACCAACAGAAGTAGAGCTAAGTTGGAAAGCGTGAAGAAATGAGAAATGAAAGACCAATTCAATGAACCGAAAGGCCTCCTAATATCAAACTCATCTACAACATTGTTATTGTAACACCTCTTGTCCTAAATGTTTACACATTTAGAAGCATAAAAATCCGAACTGTTTAGGAGAATCGGCAAGGATTCTAATAATTAAATTAGACTATACTTACTAATCTGTTAAAAAAATAAGTGGAAAGAGAAATAATGGAGGGGAAAGAGAAATGAGAAAGAGAGGAATAAGAAACAATAAAAAACAAAGGCAATATATGATTCCTTTTCTTCTTATGTATCAAATAGTCACGTACAAACAGGAATCTCTTTTCCCCTCCTATTTCCTTTACTCTCCATTATAGAATAGTAAGCATACCCTTGAAGAAGATAATAGAACACCACTGTTATGTGACTCAAAGTTGGTTGAATTGACGTGGATGACTACTTATGTTCACATATCTGATTATAATTCACAGCGATTATTGGTTTTGAAAACTAATTGTGTTTACGAAAACCTTTGCTATAAAATCGTTTCCATAATATTTAGACGCATACTATGTCAGCCTTCACTATTAAAAATCCCCCCTTTTATAGTATTTTTATAGTATTTCTTGGATGCTATCCTATATGCTATAAAATTCTTTTTTGTAGCATTTTTTAATACTGTTAGAAATCTATCATAGCATTCTTTAAATACCATAAAAAGATTTAATAGCACTCTTTGAAAGCTCTTTTATAGCAATTTTGCCTGCTATAAAAAAGCTTTTATAACATCTATTGCATGCTATTATATCTTTAATAGCATTTTTACAACATCATCGTTTATTTTCAATATCATTAATCTGAAGCTTTGGAATTTAAAACTTTTGTACAAGCAATTTTAATTACATTTCAGGGCCTAATAATAAGCATATTCACAAACACACTTTTATATAACATAATATAAGATCCACAATGTCCTAAAAAAAATTACATGAATTTCATATACTAAATATGTCAAGTTCTACATATACCAAAAGTAAGTACACAAAGTTCAAAATACAATCATCATGATGATCCTCACAAAATCTTCTAAGAGTTAGGGTTGAACTTGTGCTCCCAACATCCAAAGCAAAATATGATCAACAATATGATAAACTGTAATTCAAAAAAATTAGAACAAGTCAACATAGTAAACCACTAAAGTAACATGATATTGGAATTAGAAAGAAACAAACTTGATATAAAAACAATAAATTTAGAATTTACCATACATACACATGAGCAAAATAAGTTGTACTTCAACTCTCTATTAGAAACAAAAGATATAGCTAAACAAGAATAAATATTTGCATAAAAGAGCAAAAGAAAATAAAACTCAGCCACCAATCACGTCTAAAAGAGAATACCACAAGTCAATCGATAATTCCAAAAATAGAAATTACATACACATTAGCAACATAAGTATTAGAAACAAAAGAAGTTTGTTTCTTCATATTCTCTCTACAAAAAATAACAAAGTGCAAAATACAATCATCAAAAAATTTCTCACAAAAGCTTTCCAAGAGTTTGGTTGAACTTGTACTCTAACGTCCTTAGAAAAATACTCAAACTATAATTCAACCAACAAAAATAAAATTAAAAAATACAAAAGGTCAACGATAAAAAGAAAAAAGTCTACAATACAAATCAAACAAGATTCTACAAGGGTATATTGATCTAGTACAACGCATGAGACCTTAGAAATGAATACCAGTGTAAAATATGCAAACTTGCAAGTCAAATCATAATGCTAGTATGCCAAAAATAATTAAAATTTAACCCCAAACGAATAGATTAAAAAGTGGATCTTTAGAAGAAAAAGACGAAATATGCATCATGTTCCCTGAGGAAACATCCAAGGAATGACATGAGAACACAACATATAAGCACTTGCGCCGATTTAAAATGAAAAGTCGAAGGAAAGCCCCCATCTTTATAATTGAAACTGCATTAGCAAAGAAAACGGAAAGTTTTCTCAATTTGTAGTTCAAATCACGAATCACCATGGTTACGAATTGAGACTTACAATAACCACAAATCACCAAAAATTATTGTAGTTACTAGTTGCCTGGTGTCCAAGTTCTCAAGAACACTATAATTTTTGCTGAAACCCCTGTGCCTATAACCACAAATCACAGATTAGAATTGAGATAAGAAAAGTTATTCTTACCTGTAAAATGATGGTTTTGTTAGCAAAAGAAATAATAAAAAGTTCCTAGAAAAGGTCTCCTACTGTCAGACACCAGTCATAAATGTACCTCAAGCCAAATCTGTTCTTTTTTATTTTTTTTAAAAGAATTTTAGCTGTTAGGCAGCTGTAACTCATGCAATATCTTTTACTACAGCTAATGCAACTAACTTCTATTATTTTTTCATTCTATTCACCATTTCTTTTTATTATTTTATTTTTACTTAATTAACTTGTCTATCAACACACAGTTGCATTATTTAGATCCAACCACACAAATAGAATCATATTAAAAACTACTTTCAAGAATTCAGAAACTCAGAACTCAAAAGTTGGTGCAAATATCGTATTGCATGATATATACATACCTATAGATACATTTATACATCCTAAATAAAGCATTACATAAGATATCAGATAACCAATATCAGTTTGCATAATAAGCTCATTACAAGCTATGGTGATTTACAAGTAAATATCAGAATGAAATTTGTATTAAAACATATGATTGCAACTGACAAGATCATAGTTCAGAATTTTCAAGGATCTCTTACTTTTTCAGTTGAAAGTGAGATAATCTGAGGTTGGCAATTTCTTCTATAACTCGCATTTCCCATTTGGTACTTCTGAAACAGTAAACACTGAGAAGTAGGCAACTAAAATCAAGAAATCCTATAGGTAGTATACATATTCATTAGTTAAAGTATAAAATCATAAGTTAATTCTGTAGCCAGGAGATAAAGTCTAAAATCTAAAAGCAAATTTCATATAAAGACAAAGTGTTTATTAAACAAAATCGATAGCTATGACAATTTATTGAGAAAACATTTTAAATAAAACAAGCATTATTGAATTAAAATGATTCATTTCCTTTCTTTTCTCTTTCCTCTTTTCTTTTTAGCCTTTAAAGTTGCAGTGAGATTCGGGGAGATATGATGTTCCCAGAAACTCTGAACTTTAGTCCATCAAGGTTAATATAACGGGAAGGTTCCAAGTCCAACCTAGATAAGATAATAATAGGATGGGGAATACTGCTAGCAATAGTAGAAATTCAATGCTAATGCTTAACAAAATACATATTCCATAATCAACCTCTGCTAATTGGAAAGAGAGAATGGACTCATACAGAGATTTAGCATTAATCTGCAATAGTGCGTTTATTACACAGCAAAATTTAAACCATACTACAACAGAGCATCCAATCAATAAAAAAATTGGTATCTTAAAAAATTAAACAATAGACCGGGAGAAGAAAAAAGAAAACACACATCTCAGAGATAGCCAAAGAGCTACTGATATATATCTGTTAGGCTCATGCCAATAGTAGTGGAGGATACTAAATGTTGACAGAGGTTTTGTCAACAATAAATTTGGAAAAATTGCAAAATGTGGCTTGTGTGTGAAAGGATTAATTAATCAAAACAAACAAAGAGACAAGAATTTTATAGTGGTTCAGCCCCAAAAAAGGTGAGCCTACGTCCACTGTTTTTTTTACTATTTTCTGGAGAATTACAAGAGCTCAAAATTACAATGTGTTGTCCGGAAAGAAGAAGCCAGAGTTTAAAAAGTTCCCAAAAGATCTAAAAGATCAAAGATATCTCAAAAAATCCCTCACTGAAACATTGAACTCCCTTTATATAAGTGAGGATAGTTCAATGTTTCCCAATTGTGAGAATGGGTAACTGTATAATCGGAAAATATAATTCGAATAACAATATAACTGGGTAATAACTTAAATGAGATAAGTGGTCGATCTTTAAAGAGAAACTTTTGTTTCCCTTTCTTTGTAGGTTACCCGTTTGACGAAGTTTAGTCTAGTTTTCTTTTCATTCTGGTCGCATTTAACTCTTTCGGAAGAGGTCGCACTAACTTATACGGTGGAGGTCGCACTTAACTCTTTCAGAGGAGGTCGCACTTAACTCTTTCGGAGGAGGTCGCACTAACTTATGCGGTGGAAGTCACACTTAACTCTTTCGGAGGACTTAACTCTTTCGGAGGAGGTCGCACTAACTTATACGGTAAAGGTCGCACTTAATATTACTTATGTGACTTGACACATTTATTTAGTCAACTTTTCCCTTTTTGGTATTGACCAACATATAGGATTTTAGACCGCACAACAGTGGAGATTCTAAGAGAGCGCAAGATAGGTATGCACGAGAAGCTCGGCAGCAGCCGTTGACCAACGTCATGCACCTCGAACAGTGATCACGAAAGCTTCAACGAGTACCGGATATGAATATTACTTTCACAGACCAAGATGCGAGGGAGGTCCATTATCCACATAATAATGCGTTGGTCATAAAGATCAATTGAGGAAGCACACAGTTATGGCGAGTATTGGTCGATAACGGAAGTGTTGTTGACATCCTGTATTACGACGCCTTTATGAAGATGGGATTGAATGAAAGCGACCTGAAGCCCGCTGTCACCCCACTTTACGGATTCAATGGTAACAGCATAATACCTATGTGCATGATTGAGTTAATGGTCAACGTTAGAACCTATCCTAGGGTTTCAACGTTAATGACCCAATTCGTGGTTGTAGATTGCCCCTCTGTATTTAATGTTGTACGGGGAAGACCGACACTGAGGGAACTTCGAGCTATTACTTCGATCTATCATCTCGCTATGAAATTTCCGACTCAATAAGGAGTAGGTGATGTGCGTGACAACTAATATGATGCAAAGACTTGTTATAATAACTCAAGAAAGCTCGCAACAAGACACTAATAAGGATTGAGCTTGATCTTTTAGAAGAAAAGCGCGAGCAGTCTCAGCTTCGAATCACATCACATCAATAGCACACTGCTCAAAATTATAACACAGTGTTTCGCGCGAATAGTTTCGCGCTAATAACACAGACTAAAATTTTCGCTTTCTGCCTTTTCTTTTTGTCTCTCTTTCCTTTTTTTTTTTTGTTTTCCCCCCTTTACTGGGGTATATACTTACAATTGCAAGGCTCCTTGTCTGTTGTAAATGATAAAATGCATGTTGTAAACAAAGAGATTTACAAGCATAAAATGGGTGTTGTAAAATCTGGTAACTTCAAATATTTTTAATTTACGCGCACATAATTAAGATTTTTCAACTTACATTTACAACTGCCTCTTGTAAATGTACAGAGTATGTTGTGAAAAAGGTCCTTTTACAATATACTTAAAGTTATGTTGCAAATGATTGTTGTAAAAGTCCTGCTTTGTCGTAGTGTTTTCTTCCTCATCTTTACATCTACATTTTCAAGAATGAGGATGTTCTTATATTAGACTCATCAAGATAGTCTTCAATTGTTTTATCATCCTCCATCCGAAAGACGTATTGTCTTTGTTTCAGATATAAGGAGTTCACCAATAATTTCATCATTTAGAGAGCCTCTAGTACTTTCAACCAGACCCCTATGGCTGTTGTACGTTTCTTAGATATTTTCTGAAGAGCTTGTCATCTACACTAAAGATTGTATAATTTAAATCATAAATCCTCAGTTTGAAAGAAAATTAAGAACTTCAAATAGTGCATTTTTTTGAATGAATGGCTTGGCAAGAAAAAATATCAACACTTTATAGGTACATACTAATTAAGCTGGCATCAACGTTCAAGATAATTTCGCATACTTCAAACCAGTTTATCAATAGACAAAAAAAAAAATAGAATTCACACAAACTGTAGAAAAACCGACAAAAAAGAAAAAGAAAAACTGTCGTAGCTGAGATTCAAATTGTCTTGCCTTCACATTCCTATTGAATTTCTTCAGCCTGAACAATACCTCAGTAAGCCCTCTAAAGCAAAAAGCAGCAGGAAAAAAAACTCTTGAAGGGAAAAAGAGTATATTGTACGTGAGCAATCTAACAAAAAACATGAGAATGACAAGGGAAGATATCCTATTGTTTTGAAGGATACGTATGTAATGTTTGAATTAAGCACGAAAAAACAAAAGACAAGCTAGAGATAAACAGGATTAAATCTTATGCGACGCTTTGATTAGCTCCGTAGTTGATTCTGCTTTACAAAGCCTTTTGGTTTGGCATCAATCTGTAAGCCTGCAAGTCGAGGATTAACGTACTTTCAATTGTAGAAATGAAGGGAACATGGTCTTCTTGCGCCCGAATCATGCACACATCGAAGCTCGATTTTTCAGAGAAGAAAACAAATTTGTGGTAAACTGGTTCGTCACTAAGAGAATTTTCAACAGTCACCTTTGGCTTTCCGTCAACCTCAAGAATGAATGTCAGAGGCTTTATGAGGTTGTTATAGTTGCTATAGTAAAAGCCTGCGGGGACAAAGTATTTCTTCTGTGAGAGGAATTGTAGATTGTAGCAATTCTTGTCACCGACGGGAAACTGCGGAGAGTCTTCATTTGGTAGAGACTGGCGTCGTTTGTAAAGGTCATGAGGAAATTGTTCCCTCCAGCTTTGATGAATTCCTCATCGGTTTCCCATGTCATCTCTTGGACTTTAGTTTTGATTTTTGCCCCACAGTCGATATTCAGGCATAATCCAAAACAGAGATAAAGAGGCAACAAAATAGTCATAATTCGTAGGCAGCACTACGAAACTTATGTTAACATTTATATATCAATTTCATGAAAGCAATCAGACTATTTCCTAATGGACCAAAAACCTAATTAACTCGTCTAAGTAATTATGTGAACATATAGCCAGTTTCCTTGATTATTTTTTCTAAAAATGAAAGTAAAAATCTGAAAATAAATTTACCAAGCCGCTCGAAGTGGCCAGAGTAGGATGCATGGGACATATTTGCGATGCTATTCTTGAAGAAGAATGATAAAGGTTACAACTTCTCGAGAATGACCTCTTCTCCATCACGCAATGGGATATGAACATTACTCAATATTTTGCCAAAGTAAAATCTCTCTGTTGTGAAATATCTATATTAGATTATACTACTGGCATGTCAAAATCAAGAATTCGTAAAATAATTATTCATAGATTAAGGCCCGAGTATAGAAGCTTTATTACTGCTGTACAAGGTTGGTCAAAACAACCTTCTCTTGTTAAATTAGAGAATTTGCTAGTTGATCAAGAAGCAATGGCTAAGCCAACTTCTGAGGCCTCACTAAAGGATGATGAAGAAGCACTTTTTAGTAATTACAAGAAAGATTGACATAGACAAAATGCTGACAGAGGTTCAAGACGAGGTGATGACAGAGATAGTCAAAATGGAGATTCCTAGCAAAAGGGAACTCAGGAAAATGACAACAAAGGAGGCTAAGTCAAGCAAAATAGAAGATTTGAGTGAAAATACTACAATTATGAAAAGAAGAGCCACATTGTCGAAAATTGTTGGTCTAAGAAGAAAGCAGTAGAGAGTAATACAGCTAACTCAAGAGAAGAACGAAAAAGCGACAATGAATGGGATGTCAAAGCATCTTTTGTTATTGAAGAAGATGAATTAGTACTCATAGCTACAATGAATGGTATGAACCTATTTTATTGGACCGTTTTGTCTGTACAGTTTTCGTCCGTACACGTATGTATTTTATGGTTTTTGAGATTATATATATTTTCGGCTCGGTCGTGTAAAACCTATCTTCTGTACTTTATTTTTTGACATAGTGAAATTTTCTCCTCTGCCAGTGGTTTTTTCCCGATTAGAGTTTTCCACTTAAATCTGTGTGTTCTTATTTTTCATCCTTTTTTTGTCAATTATCGTTTGGTAATTCTTAACAAACTAGTATCAGAGCATTAATCCAGGTTTGATTACGATAATGGCAACCATGAAGTATGATATTCCGCTTTTGGATCGCAACACTAGATTTTCGTTATGGCAGGTTAAGATGCGGGTTGTCCTTGTGCAGTTGGATTTAGATGATGCACTGTTAAGGATTAATGCGATGCCTTCATCGTTATCAATGGAGGAAAAGCAGCGAAGGGATCGAAAAGCCCTATCTCAGATTCAACGGCATTTATCGAATCAGATATTACAAGAGTTCTGAATAAGAAATCTGCCACGGCTTTGTGGTTGAAATTAGAGTAGCTGTGCATGATGAAAAGTCTAACCAACAAGCTGCATCAGAAGTAGCGACTATATTCTCATCGTATGGCAGAAGGTACGTCTCTAGAAGAGCACATAAACGTCTTTAAGGAAATTGTTTCTGATCTGGAAGCTTTGGAGGTTAAATATGAGTATGAGGATTTAGCGTTGATTTTATTGTGTTTGTTGCCCCCTTCATATACGCCTTTTAGAGACACTATTTTATATAGTCGTGAATCCCTTACTCTGAGTATGGCTTATGATTCTCTGCTCTCTAAGGAGAAGATGGACCAGATTGTTATAGGGACTGAGACTCAGGCAGAGAGTCTCGTTGCTAGAGGTAGAATGCAGGAGAGGAATTTTGGGAGTGATAATAGAGGCAGATCAAAATCTAGAAATAAAAGTAAAACTTGCAATTATTGCAAGAAAAAGGGCCACATTAAATCTGAATGCTATAAGCTTCAGAACAAGAATAAGAAGGCTGCTACTAATCACAAGGGAAAACAAACTGAAAATACCGGTAAAGCCAGTGTTGCTGAAGATGATATTAGTGATGGAGAACTCTTAGTTGTTTCTGATGGCGACTCCAAACCATGTGATGACTGGATTCTCGATTCTGGTTGGACATTTCATATGTGTCATAATAGGGACTGGTTTTCGACATATGAAACGGTAGCCAAAGGTGCTATGTTGATGGGAAATAATGCGCCTTGTAAAGTTACTGGTGTTGGAACAGTCAAAATTAAGATGTTTGATGGAGTTGTCAGGACTCTCAGTGGTGTGAGACATGTCCAGATTTAAAGAGAAATCTGATCTCCTTGAGTACTCTTAATTCAAAAGGGTATAAGTACATTGGTGAAGGTGGAGTTCTGAAGATTTCCAGAGGAGCTCTTGTTGTGATGAAGGGCCTGAAAAGATCTGCCGAATTATATGTCTTGTTGGGTTCTACAGTTACCGGTGAAGCAGCTATCTCTACTCCTTTGTTGTCAGATGACGAAGTCACTAGACTTTGGCATATGCATCTTGGGCATATGAGTGAGAATGGCATGGCTGAATTGAGCAAAAGAGGACTTCTTGATAGGCAGAGTACTAGTAAACTGACGTTCTGTGAGCATTGCATTTTTGGGAAGCAGAAGAGAATCAGATTTACAAAAGGTATCCACAACATAAAGGGAACACTTGATTATATACATTCTGATCTCTGGGGACCATCTAGGGTACCTTCTAAAGGAGGTGCTAGATATTTACTGACGATTATCGATGATTTCTCCAGAAAGCTTTGGGTATTTTTCTTGAAGCATAAGAATGATGTGTTACCTATATTTAAGGAGTGAAAGACTATGATCGAGAAGCAGACAGGGAAGTAGATCAAATGTCTTCGCACTGATAATGGCTTAGAGTTTTGTTCTGATGAGTTTAATGTTTTTTACAAATTAGAAAGAATCGTGAGGTATTTAACAGTTCGCCGTACTCCGCAACAAAATGGTATGGCAGAGTGTATGAATAGGACTTTGATAGAGAGAGTACGTTGCATGCTCTCCAATGCTTGTTTACCTAAGTCTTTTTGGGCAAAAGTTGCCTCTACAGCCTATTTTCTGATTAATCGATCTCCCTCAACTACTATTGAGAAAAATATTCTAGAAGAGGTATGGTCTGGTACTCCTGCTAATTATTCTGATTTAAAGATATTTGGGTGTCTTGCATATTCTCATGTTGATAATGGAAAGTTAGAACCAAGATCTATGAAGTGCATCTTTCTAGGCTATAAGGCTGGTGTTAAAGGATATAAGCTATGGTATCCAGAAACTCGGAAGATTATAATGAGTAGAGATATTATTTTTGATAAATCTACTATGCTTCGTGATTTGTCTCTTAGAGATTCTAGTAGTAAACATCAGCAGAAATCAAAAACTCAGGTGGAGCTTGAGATTGGGTTAGAATCTACACCAGCATCTACATCTCAGTCAGTTTCCTCTACACCACTATCGCCACCACCAGCATCACCACAATATTCTATTGCTAAAGACAGGCCTAAAAGAGACATTAGACCTTCACAAAGGTATGCTGAGGCTGATCTAGTTGCCTATGCTTTTAATGTGGCTGAAGGTATAGATTCTAGTGAAGAACCTTCTACCTATGCAGAGGTAGTTAGTTATAATGACTCTGGGAAATGGATGATTGCCATGCAAGAGGAGATGGAATCACTACATAAGAATGGTACATGGGACTTGGTGAAACTACCTAGAGATGAGAAAGATGTTCGCTGCAAATGGGTCTACAAAAGGAAAGAAGGAACACCAGGAATTGAAGAATCCAGGTATAAGGCGAGACTAGTTGCAAAGGGCTACAGTCAAGTTCCAGACGTAGACTTTACAGATGTGTTTTCTCCAGTTGTAAAGCATAGTTCAATTCGAGATTTACTTGGTATTGTGGCTATGCATGATCTTGAGCTTGAGTAGCTAGATATGAAGACAGCATTCTTACATGGAGAACTTGAAGCAAACATCTATATGGAATAGCGAGAGGGTTTTGTAGACTCAGGAAAGGAGGACTATGTGTGCTTATTGAAGAAGTTTCTGTATGGCCTGAAACAGTCACCCAGACAGTAGTTAATAGGTTTGATTCATTTATGACTATTCATGATTTCAAGAGAAGCAGCTATGACAATGTCTATTTTAAAAAGAGTGCTGATAGGTCTTTTATATATCTACTCTTATACGTCGATGACATATTGATAGCAGCCAAGGATAAAGAAGAGATTAGAAAGGTCAAAAACCAGATTAGTAAGGAGTTTGAGATTAAAGATTTAGGAGCAGCAAAGAAGATACTTGGAATGGAGATTCTGAGAAATAGAAAGACAGGTAAATTGTACCTAAGTCAAAAAGGGTATATTGAGAAAGTTCTGTACAGATTTAATATACAGAATGCTAAACCTGTTAGTACTCCATTAGCGGCTCATTTCAGACTTTCATCTATTTTATCTCCAAAATCAGATGATGAGATTGATTATATGTCTCGAGATCCATATTCTAGTGCTGTGGGATCTCTCATGTATGCTATAGTTTATTCTCGTCTAGATTTGTCATATGCAGTCAGCGCTGTTAGTAGATACATGGCGAATCCTGGTAAAGAACATTAGAAAGCAGTTCAGTGGATTTTTAGATACTTACATGGCTCTACTGATGCTTGTTTGCAATTTGGGAGAATTAGAAGCGGAGTCGTTGAATATGTTGATTCTGATTTTACTGGAGACCTTGATAAAAGAAGATCTCTCACTGGGTATATTTTCACCATTAGTAATTGTGCGCTATCAGTTGGAAAGCTACTTTACAGACTATAGTTGCATTGTCTACTACTGAGGCTGAATACATTGCTATTACTGAAGCGTGTAAGGAAGCTATTTGGTTAAAGGGACTATTTAGTGAACTCAGTGAAGACTTACAATTGACCACAATCTTTTGTGACAGTCAGAGTGCTATTTTTCTCACAAGAGAGGACCAAACAAATTGATGTGCGGTATCATTTTGTTCGTGATATTATTGCTCAAGTGGATATAATTATGAGTAAAGTTAGTACTCATAATAATTCTGCTGATATGATGACTAAGACACTTTCTGGAGACAAGTTTAAGCATTGTTTAGACTTGCTTGGTGTTACTTACTGAGTTTTGCCTTCTTCGTGGAAGAGGTGGAGAATATGTTTTTGTCGAAGATTAGAGTTATTCCTTAATTGGAATTCGTGTCAAGGTGGAGATTGTTAGAGTTTGTGACTCGAATTCTATTTGCCCTGGCCTGAAAATTTCGCGGTGTGACATATGTGGCATTTTTTGTAATTGGGAGAAATTTTGAGATCTGTGGTAGAAGTGGAGATATGTGACTCGAATTCCACCACTGATCTCGTTGGGGGTGCAGGGGCTCCGCCCCCGCGATATGGACCTGTTTTATTGGAGAAGATGAATTAGCACTCATAGCTACAATGAATGGTATGGACCTGTTTCATTAGACCGTTTTGTCCGTACACATATGTATTTTAGGGTTTTTGAGATTATATATATTTTCGGCTCGGTCATGTAAAACCTTTTTTCTGTATCTTATTTTTCAACATAGTGAAATTTCCTCTTCTGCCAGTAATTTTTTCCCGATTAGAGTTTTTCACTTAAATATATGTGTTCTTGTTTTTTATCCCTTTTTTTTTGACAATTATCGTTTGGTAATTCTTAACAATTACGACAACGATTAGATAGTTAAATCAGGATGCTCAAACCACATGACAAGTGATAAGGAAAAGTTATAGAATATAGCCAACTATAAAGGTGGTTGAATGGTGGTCACACCCAATAACTCAAAATCACTGATTACCCATATCGGTAAGATGGTATTCGTGCCCTGATTTAACTCAAACCAAGTGGCACTTCAAGATGTCTATCACATGCCTAAAATGAAAAAGAATCTATTGTTAGTGGTGCAACTAACGACATTAGGAAATTATGTATTCTTTGGACCGCACGTTGTTAAAGAATATCGAGATCTTAAGATTTCTGGTACATGCACAATGGAGGGACGATGACTAGAGTCGATCTATGTGATGTCAGCAGAATCTGCCTAAGTTGACAAAGTGCAGAAAAATGAAATAGTAGATTGATGGCATGCAAGATTAGGACATGTTAGCTGTCACAAACTAAAGATAATGATGAAGAAGACTATACTCATGGGTCTTCCTCAACTCGACGTTGGAACCGAAACCATTTGTGCCAGATGCCAATACAGTAAAGTACATCAATTTTCATATGAAAATTCAAAGTTCAAAGCAGGAGCATCATTAGAGCTAATTCATTCTAATGTTTCTGGACCTGTTAAGCAACCATCAATTGGCAGGATACGTTGCATGTTACCTTTACTAAAGACTTCTCGACGTACATTTAGATTTTCTTTATGAAAGAAAAATATGAAACGTTTGCAAAATTTAAAGAAGCAGTAGAAGGAGAAGTCGGAAAGAAGATCCAATACTTACACATGGACAGTGGTGAAGAACATTTGTCAAATGAACTCTCGCAATATCTACAAGAATGTTATACACGCCATCAGTTTACGTGTGCAAATATGCTTCAGTAGAACAGTGCAGCAGAGAGGAAGAATCAACACCTTGCAGAGACATGGCAAAGCATATTGCATGTGAATAATTTGAGAGGCAAATTTTGAGCCAAATGTAAGCACACAACAGCTCATGTAATTAACAGACTTCCACAAACAAAGTTGGGTTTCATCTCACCCTTTGAGAAACTATGGGGTACTAATCCTGCAGTTGGTCATTTTCGAGTGTTTGGTTGTGTTTGCTATGTATTCGTGCCTAGCCACTTACATTGTAAGTTCAACAGAAAGGTGATCCGATGTATCTTTGTTGGATACAACAACCAAAGGAAAGGTTGGAGATATTGTTACCCGACTAATGGTTGGTTCTACATTTCAAGAAATGTGTGGTGTCTGATGAAGCATCATCATAGTGGTCGCCATAGAAGGAAGAGCTACTAGACTCGAAAGAAATAGAAGATAGAATACAATAGAAGATAGAGGAGCAGATTGTTGAGATACGATCAAGTTCTAAAGCAACTACAGAAGAACAAAGTAATGAATATGATATCGAGCATAAAGCAACTCAGAGTCCCTAGCAAACAGGTGTTCATCAAAAATCAGCAGAAGATATTAGACCAAGTCAAGAAGAATTGAGTTCACCATCACAACCTCGAAGGTCAACTAGAATACGAAGGCCAAATCCCAAGTATGCAAATGCAGCCGTAGCAGAAGAAAACAATCTGAAAGAGTCTAATACGTATGAAGAAGCATCTCAAAGGTTTCGATGGATACAAGTTATGAAAGAAAAAATTGATGCACTAGAGAAAAATTAGACTTGGAAGCTAATACCAAAGCCAACGGATGTAAAACCTAATTCCTACAAATGGGTTTACAAGATCAAAACAAACCCTGACGGATCGATTGAGAGATACAAGGCGTGACTAGTAACTCGAGGTTTTTCTCAATAGTATAGATTAGACTATAACGAAACCTTCAGTCCAGTCTTATTAGCACTTGCTGCAAGTAAGAATTGGAGGTTGTGGCATATAGATGTGAAGAATGCCCTTTTGCATAGAGAACTAGATCGAGAAATTTATATGATCTAACCAAAGGGTTTTGAGGATAAAATTCATCTTGAGTACATCTATTAGCTTAAAAGGCACTATATGGATTGAAGCTAGCTCTGAGAGCATGGTATGGTAAGATTGCCGAATTCTTATTGAAAAGTGGATATTCAATCACTCATGCAGACTCTAGTCTATTTGTGAAAGTGAAAAAAGCAAAGATAGCAATTGTGTTGGTATATGTGGACGACCTTATTATCACTGGAGACAATGAAATAGAAGTTTGTCAAACAAAGGAGAACTTGTTGGTTCGTTTTCAAATAAAAGAGCTTGAAGAACTAAAACACTTTCTTGGATTGGAAGTTGATTACACAGAGGAAGGTTTATTTCTTTGTCACCAGAAATATGCAAAGGATTTTTTGTAAAAATTTGGGATGTTTGGTTGCAAGCCTATCTTAACACCCATGGAAGTCAATACCAAGCTATGTGCACATGAAAGCAAAGACTTAGAAGATGGGACGATGTATCCACAACTAGTAGGGTAGTCTAATCTAACTAATGCTGACTCGACCAGATATTTCTGCAGTTGGAGTAGTAAGTTGTATATACAACATCCCAAGAAGACTCACTTGGAAGCAGTTCGATAAGTGCTTAGGTACATTAAAGATACAATGGACTACGGTCTCCTCTCTAAGAAAAGTGGATGAGTATAAGCTAATTGGCTATTGCAATACAGATTATGCCATAAATCATGATACAAGACGATCAACTACTGGATATATTTTCAAGCTCGGAGTAGGAATAGTTTCTTGGTGCAGTAAGAGACAACCAACAGTATCTCTATCAACAACAGAAGCTGAATATAGAGCAACAGTACGTTGGTCTATTTCTAACATCTAAAACACCGCAAGTATACAAGTCGCAACAAATAATATAGAAGTAAAAGAGTGTCGATCCCACGAGGAGTACTCGATTCAAAAATATTAAGTACTAACCAAAATTAGTTTCCAATTTATCCAAACGATAATGATTGATGGTTTTGTGCAAGAATCAAAATGTAAATAGCAATGTAAAAGGTAAGAAATGAAACCGAAATTACACAACCATAGGTAGTTCTTAGAGTAATAGTAAAGACGTTAAGGATGCAATCTATCCTCTAACTCCTCCAACTACTAGTTTTCCTCAATATATAAATATCTATATAAAATTGACAATCGAAAATTCTCAAGTATTCATAAAATCCTTTCCAAGACATAAGTGAAAATGTCTATAAAAGATAATATGTTACTCCTACTATAAATTAATTGGACTCATTAAGTTTGGTCATTCTCACATAAAGTTGCACAAGTTACATTGGTATATTCCTATCCTATGCAATCTCACCTTACACTAAGTTACATAGGTATATTCTTATCCTATACAAACTCACCATATACTAGATGATCTTATGATGTTCTATCTATGTCTAAACCTATAATCACTTTCCCAGGTTCATATATATTTCACAACAACAGTCTATTTAGTGGCCAAGTAAATAGAAGCATTAAGCTCAAGATAAAACAATCAATTCAACTATGGATATCAAGAATAATAGAGGAAAATCAAATAGTTGGATTATATTACAGATTTAATTGTTTCCCTATAAATGGAGTTTAGTTCATGTTCATACAAGGAAAGATATAACAGATATAACAAAATAGATACATATTCAAGTGCAGAAAATAAAAGAAAGAGATTAGAGTAAAAGTTAAGAAAAACTCTTTTTGAAGCTTTCTAATATGATTTTTGTAAAAACCCGGAATTTTCGAGGGTAATTTGGACATTTTACCAATTTTCCGGATAAAATATTGTGGGGACTAATTTGCAAAAATTTTGTTCAGATGGACTAAATTGCAAATTTGGGGGGACCAGATTGATAGAGATTTGAAATTTTGGGGACTTATGTGCAATTTTTGAAAAATTGCACAGCCCAATAAAGAGGAGCCACGTGCACATCTTTTTCTCCTCTCTCTCTCTTCTCTCTCCTCCCTCCCCCGAGACCTCTCTCTCTCTCCCTCGTCT
>JXTB01000075.1:241235-317677 GCA_002914805.1 Parasponia andersonii
CCCATCACTGAATTGTTTTTCCCCGAGGTAACTATTTTCCTACTGGGCATTGTATGCTCACCCCCCTTACCTTCCTCCTCAGGTGGTGTCCAGTGCGATCTTGGTGATCAAGAGGAGTAAGAGGTCATCGGGATTGCAGTTCGCCTCTTGGTAATGCTAGGAGTTTGTTATTATAGTCTTCAGACTATTTGGATTTTTGTGTTAGCATTGAACCAAGACTACTGCTTTCCATTTTGTCTGTAAACTTATGCATGCCATTCTGGTATTGGACATCTGTTGTGAATGATGATGATGCAGGGTTTGGTTTCTTTTTAATTAATTTTATGTTTTTAAGAAATTGTTCAATTTATGTTTGGTGGTGTATACGAACTGTGGAAGTGGTTCACGGGATGGAATTCCGAATATTTTATTTAAATGGACTGTTTTTATAAAAACTAGAACTTTTGACACGTTTCAAAGAAATTAAGGAATTTCCCACCTTGTGAAATTTCCCTTCTACCACTAGCCCGGGTTTTGGGTCGTGACAATTTTCTTCTCATGAATCCTCTTCCTTGATGTTGTTTTCTTCCTTAGAGTAGCTCTAGAAACCCTTGGCTATTAGGGTATTTGTCCGCCCGTCATTCCCCATTAGATGAGTGCAAAAGAGTTTATATAAAAGAGGCAAACAAGCTACAAATCCGAAATTTTGCAATATATCAATACTTTTTAGCACTGCAGCGCCAAGATAGTCGAATAGGTGGCACTACAACCACATGATGTGGTGCTATAGTGCCGTGGATTAGTGCTACAGTGCCACAAAAGTGGCTCCACGATGCCACTTCTTAGCGCCGTAGTGCCAGTTCTCTAGAACTTTTGGTGCTGCAGCACCAATTTGGTACTACAGTGCCACATTTCTACCAAACTTCTTCCATCCTGGTGCTACTAATACTGTTGAGGTATTCGTTAGTTCATCCATCTTTGCTCGTGAATGATTGAAATTGCCTTAGTTTAGCCTCGGTTTCACTTGAAAAACCAAAATTCTCCTCTCAACGACCTCTCACCTAAAATGTGCATCAAAACTAACAAAACAAGTAAAAAGAGCTCAAAGACAAGTAATTCTTAAGCTCGAAAAGATAGTAAAGATAAGCATAAAATACACTTATCACAGTGATAGCTGGTACAACTTATAAAAGATTTGCACCAATCTATAGAATATGCGATACCTCTCTACTTCGACAATCAGTCTACAATTTGTCTAGCGGAGAATCCAGTGTTTTATGCATGAACTAAACATGTTGAAATTCATTATCATTTTCTCAGATAGAAAGTTTCACGAGAGGAGCTTGACATACACCAAGTGAGAATTGAAGATCAAGTAGTAGATCTATTTACTAAAAGGCTCAGTGCTTACATTTCAGAAATTTAGGGTCCTACTTAACATGAATCAAAGAAAGAATTTGACAAGTCTGGCTTGAGGGGGAGTGTTAAAGAATCACCACCAACTTTGTACTATCTAGAATTTTCTATTGTTATATGTATATTTATTGTCATGTTAGGAAAGTACCTCAAAGCTTAAAGCTTCGGCAAACTGACGAGAAACAATTATATGTATATATATTATCGGTTGCCAATTGAGTAGGTATTTTTTTTAATTTATGTGTAAGTATTTTTGTTTTAATTATTGGATCATCATCTAATAGTAATCCAATGAGTATAACGAAGTACATAAAAAGATGTGTATCATTAATATTATTTTTTTATCTTATTTTTTAATATAAAAAAATGTATAAAAAAATTTTTTATTAGCTAAAATGATACCAGTAAAAAAAAATACTAATTAATTGGTGTCCTATATTATTTTATTAAAAATCTAAAAGGCTTCTTGCAACTTGCTATATTGTCGGCAAGTTGTCTACACTAGGATACAAAATGCTTAGAAATTTCTAGTTTATTTAAGTCGGCCAATACAACCGACTTTGTGCTGCGATATATATATGGGACTTGGTCCCGTCGTATAAGTAAGCGAGTGTAGTGTACAAGTATGCAGAAAGTGCAAATAATTGAGTGATATGAGTGAAGTGAGGTTGAGAGGTTTATAAGTGAGGGGAGTGCTAGTGAGTGAGAAATACTTATTAAAGTGTATGTTGTGACTCCTTAGCGAGTAAAAGAGATGTAAGAATTTGGTGTATTAATTGTGGTCCATTATTAAGAGTGTATCGAAGTCTCGTTTTAATTATTTTTTTATGAAATAAAAGTAATTACGTTATTTTTATTACGTATATGTGACTAACAATATTATCTCTGTACATTTTTCCACAATAGTTTGTGCGACTTCATTCGTTCTTTCCTTGTCCTCCCTTCCGCTTTTGATCTCACTTTCTCTCTGTTCTTTGGTATGTGTGCGCGAGCGTGCGTTTTCTGGCACATTTCGCAGTATCTCAGCTGCTACATGTTATATCTACCCAGATTCCATCTTTTATTTTGATGCATTAAGGAAATGGTTTCATAAATAAGTTGGTAGGGATGGTAACGTTTTAGTGCAGCTTTTGATTATTTTGTCCTGTTTTGTTCAGAAACAAATGTAAATAGTCCGTTTAGCATATCAGAAAATTACACCAGATCAATTTGACCAACCAAACAACAGAAGTAGAGCTAAGTTGTTAAGCATGAAGAAAATAGAAATGAAAGGCCAACTCAATGAATCGAAAGCCATCCTAATATCCAATTTATCTACAACACGCCAATGTATATCACCTCTTGTCCAGAGTGTCTACATACAATCAGAAACATATGAATCCAAACTAGTTGGGAGAAATTTTTCGCGAGGCGATTAAGCTCAATCAATCCACATGGATCCTAAGAGTTTACTTTAAAAACTAGTTAACCAAGATAGTAGGACGATATTGTTATGTGACTCAAAGTTGGTGAACTGATGTTGCCTATTACCTCTAAGGCACAGGTTTGACTACAATTACAAGTGATTGTTTGCAGTTCCGAACGGTCAATACTTGTCAGTCGCTTGGAAAACTAATCATGGTTGGACAAACTCCTATATATAATCTCTGGAGCTAGAATATATTATGGTGCGAGCTTATTTTGTTCTAAAAACACAAAAATTTACGGTGAGTGAACATTGGGCCATTGGGCTAAGAGAGGTAAAGTTAATTGCTAATCTTAGGGAATCGGTGGTGTCGTTGTATTGTGAGGTGTTTGCAACTCGGTTCTTATAAGAGTTTTGAGTGTGTAATCTTTCAATTGTACAGCGCATTATTCAAGATCTCTTCTATGGATGTAGACCACAATAATCAAATCACGTAAACACTTGTTGTCTCCGTTTTAATTTACTCCACAATTGTTGATTGAGTTCTATAGTTTTTTTCCGTGTTCGCATCTTGTTATTCATGTTCCAAGCAGTTCAGCTGCATCAGGTACTTATCATTACACATTTCCATGACGCTTGAAAGAAGAAAATAATGTGAACTAACAATGAATACTTGTAAAAACCAGATTTTTAAACGGGTAATAAGGTCATTTAAACCTAAGGACATTCTGGTAAATTATAATTTTCAGAATTAAAATTAATTTAATTAAATATAATATTTTATTTAAATGATGAGACCTACTTTGTTTGTTTTTAAACACTACACCAATCTCTTTCCTTCTTTTTCTTTTTATTTTCTTCTTCTTCGTAACTTTCAGCCAAGAACTAGCCACTACTATAGGTGGCAAATCCAAGTCTCCCCTGACCCTTTTCAACTGCTACTTTCTGGCATATCAACTCTAGCAAGACAATTTACGAGTTTTTTTGGCCATTTTACAAACTAATTTATGGTATTTTTTCAATTATTTTTGTGACATTATTTTTATGACTATAAAAATTATATGAGATGAAAGAGAAGATGAATCATTATTAAATTTGATAGTATTATGTTGAAATATCCGATTTGAAAGAAATTTTAAATTAGAAAACGTGATATTTTTCTAATTCAGTAAAAATGTTATATTGTTACAAAACTGAATAGTATTAGACTAAGTATGTTACTGTTCAGTTTGGGCCTTATGCTAAAATTAGAAAAATGTTACTTCTCAAAATATTATTCCAAAAATTACCTTTTTTTTTTACAAATAATCAATAAAGTTGATACTTTTTCAAATATTTTCGAAACTTATATCTAGCTAAATAATTATGTAATAATGATAATCTCTGAAATATTCCAGAAAATTTTTATTTCTACAAATAATCTGTAAAAATGATATTTTTCTAAGTACTTTGGAAAAAGTTGATATTTTTCAAATTCATTCTAAAAAGAGATATTTTCGTAATTCTCGGATTTTAAAGCCCGTTTAAGGCTCGAGATCTCAAAATTGAATTCTGATTTCAAATTTGGAATTAGTGAGGTTGAGAAGCGAATTTTGATATATAATATCACTATATTTCGAAATAGTACAAATTTTGAGACTCGTGAATATTGTTGTTTTATGTGTCACAATACGGGTCCTGTACTGGGACTCAATTTTGATAAATTAGATGTCTAACCTAATATTTTTTTGTGCTTTAAATTTAATGATGACCTCTGTCTCTTCATTCGAAGTTCTGATAGAAAAGTCACTTTCTTAAGTGGACTTACTAGGATCTCCAAAATATCTATTTAAACACCCAAATGACCAACGGGAGTTTTTTGGGCATCATTAGTTTGGAATAGCTACTATTTTGAGGTAGGAATTTAATTACTTGAAAATTAGTTTAATTTTGACTTTAACATATTTTGAATAATTATAAATTTTTGTGAAATATTTTGTAAAAATATGATTTATATATATTTTGAGATAAATCGATATTTAAATAACCTGAAAGGTATGTCACACTGGTTGGTGTACCATATGTATATATTTGGAATTATTTTCTACAGGAATTGGACTTTATGGGATTGATTGAAATAGCTGTTATGTTGCCAAAACATTTGTGGAAAATGTAAACAAAATGAGAATTTGGTTTTGTGATTTGTACTTAGATTAAATTAAACACTACATGGTTTATTTGAGAATTTATGGAAAATGGTATATATTCTGATTCATATCATTCATATAGCATTACATTACATATACATCTCATGCGGCGCCAACGGGATCACGATGTTTCTAAAAGAACATTAGAATCACGGTATTTTAACAAAACACTGGAATAAAAAAAAAATAAAAAAATAAAAAAGAAAGAAAACTCACCGTCATCAAATAGGTGATTGGAATAAAACTCATAGCCATCACACAGATGGCTAGAACTCACATATGTTATATATATTAGAATTACAGAATTAGGTGATATTCAATACACTTGTGAAGACTTAAATAATATGTATTTGTTTTGATATACTATTTATAATGGTTTGGATCGTTTGAATCTTTGGAAGTTGAATTCCATTTAATTTCTATAAAACTTTTGAATATCTTATTGACTATGTAGAAACCTAAAAGTAAGTATTTTATTCTAGATAAAAACCTATAATTGAATCTTTACTGAGCATTCACGTGCTCATTCCCCTATTACCTCTCACTTTCAGGTATTGATTTATTTTGTGGTAATTGTTCTGATGGCCTAGCAAATATACTTAACATATACTTGTAGTTTCATTCCTCATCATTAGTTGGTTCTTACTCCGTATTATCTTCTTTTTCTATGTCAAAATTATTTAGCTAATATTAGTATATTTATTAAGTAGACTTTTGAGGATGATTTTACTATTAAACTAAGTACATAGAAATATAAATGATTTTATGTAAATTAATTGTAAACTATGAATCAACAAAGGTTTCAAAACTAATTAGTTAGAGTTTTTCTCAAATTTTTGAATGTAAATTTTTTTGGAGAAATTAAAATTAATAGAATGTTTCATAATTCTGAAATTTTGTTATTTCTGAGGACTAAAAATAAAAGTTTTGAGTACTTAAGTTCCTGAAATTTAAAAAAATTATTGTTTATTATTGTTTCAACTTAAAATTACTAAAAATAATAGCTTGGGATTTCCGGTGTTGACAATACTTCTCTCAAAGTATATGGTCAAGGGTACTATGGTCTGATGATTTCAACGACGATGATAAAAAAAAGGGTGTAGTTATGTATTTTCTTCTTGTTTATATATCTATTCGCATGACACATAAGCTAATCACGGTTAACAAAGGTAAGATTTGTATCCTTTGCACTATGAGATAATCAATTAGAAAAAGAAAGAAAAAAATATAAGACAAATGGAAAATATTGAAGTAGAACTATAAGTTTATTGTAATGACAGTATACCAACGAACAAGGCAAAAGAGAGGAGGAGAAAACAAAGAGATGTTAACCGATAAAACCAAAGTGCCGTGTATGCCTACAATATTCTAGATTCCTATGCAGAGGTCAACGCAATAAAACAGAAGAACAAGGCGCTGAGGAGTGGCGGCGATGTATTACTTCCTTAATCAACGGAAGTGATAGTCACATTGGCCGTACCACCTGTAACGTTCACTGGATATATTGAAACCATTGAGGGGCCATTTGGGATTTCAGTTACGTTCTTTTCTTGGCTATCGATGTAGATGGCGATCTTACGGGTGGTTTCGAATAGCTCCAAAGCAATGTAAAAGACAAAATAGGACGAGACTGTATGAGATTTCTCACGAAATAATATTGCTAAGAAAATTGACTCAGACGCGTTATGTGCTTCAATGGCAAAATCTAGTACCGCCCAAGAAGGCACGTTATCCACCGTCGCCCACGAACGTCGGTAGCGACCTCCCGCTGGAGTTCGGCTACGGTAGCTTGGGACTTCTTCTGGCTTCCAAATCCAGTTGTAAGGGTCATCATAGTATGAGAAGTGTTTCCTGATAATGTATATAGGCATTATATTATCACGTACAGTAATAATACAAAATAACAGGAAAACCATCTGTATGTTAATAGGATTTAATAATTTGAACTAGAATAGTTTTTTTCTTACTTACGGGATGCTTTGATTAGCACCGTAGTTGATTCTGCTTTCGAGGTACAATGCGGTACGATTTGGCATCAACCTATATGCCTGGGATTGGAAGATTTTTACACTTTCAATTGTATAAATGAAGGGAACATTGCTTTCTTCTGTGCGAATCAAGCACACGCTGACGATCTTTTCTGCCTTGATTCGTGGTAAATTGGTTCGTCGCTAAGAGAAGTTTCCACCGTCACATTAAACTTTCCATCAACCTCAAGAACGAACGTGGGAGGCTTTAGGAGGTTGTCATAGTTTCCATAATAAAAGCCTGCGCGGACAAGGTATTTAGTCCTCGATACGAATGGTAAATTGTAGCAATTCTTGTCACCGTTAGGGAAGCTGCGCAGAGTCCTCATTTGAGAGAGAGTGGTGTTTGTGGAGTTTATAAAATTGTTTACTCCACTTTTGATGAATTCCTCGTCGGTATCCCATGTCATATCTTCGACATATTTCATTGTTGCACCACAGTCGATATTTAGTTGAATATAATCTGAAACAAAGAAAGAGACAACATATTTACAAAGTTTTAATTGGTATATTTGTAGCACTACATTTTTGTTAAAATATTTTCATATTTTACTTTCACAAAATCAAATATCAAATAACATTTCCCAATTATAGGCCAAAGAGTGAAGTACTGCCAGTTAGTTTGCTGGTATATTAAGTAACTGTGTGAATAGCTAGTTTGCTCGATTCGTTTTCTGGAAATGAAAGCAAGAACTGAAAATAAATTCATCAGGATAGGCTTGGAAGCTGGACATTACTGCCAGCAACATCAAAACCACGTAAAGGGTCCAGTTTTCATTCTAAAGAAGATGAAATTAGTCAGCTGGTTCTCTCTCTCTCTCTCTCTCTATTTATCTTTTTGATCAATACTGAGGTGAATAAATATGATCTTATAACCTTAATTTGCAGATGGATTCTTTGCTATTATTTAGTTTTCTTTTATTTTATTATTGTTGGTATACAGCCGTCTTAAGTTCCCGAAGGAAGTGCTTGTCATGACATGTTTCCTCCACACTACATATGTTACCAAAAAATTGGTCAAAACCAACGTATATGTTTTTGTCCTGATGTTGATTTTCACTTACAATTTTGTAAATTTTTCCAAGAATAACTTTCGTGTATATTTTTCGATATAATCGATGTATTTAATTTCTTAATTATTCTTTTGGATTGCATCCCCTGTGTTCACTCCCTCCTTTTTATTGTTTTGTCTCCTTAAGGTTTGTTGTCCGTGCGTGTGTGGCTGGTGGTACATCTCCATCTTTCTCAGCAGCTATATGCTATGTCAGCCCAGATTACGTCTTTTGTTTGCGTGCATTAACGAAAAGGTTTCATAAGTAAGTTAGCATTACTATTTTATTACATTAAGATCAGCTTAGTCAATGCTTCTGATTATTTTTGTCCTGTTCTGTTAAGAGAAAATTACTAGTCCATTTGTAATATCAGAAGATGAAGTTATGTATAAACATGCTATAACTGCTTGTGAATTCAACCAAATTGACCTTATTACATAAGATCAAATTTTAAATAGACTGAAGCTCATCAAAATCCGATATTAATCAAATGGAGTGAAGACAGAGCCATCTATTATATTTCAAAGATTTGTTACTCGTTCCAATTTGATTTCTCTGCATTATTCCGTAATTCAGTTATACTCTACTACTCAATATAAAGTCCATAGTTAATGTGACCGAAAATCCAAGCGAGTGTGCCAGCTCATTTTTTTCTCCCAACAAAAAAAAGCAAAACTCAAAGAGGAGGCTAAATATTCCGGGAAAAGAAAAAAGAAGAGAAAAAAACAGAAGGAAGCGAGAAACCACACAAAAGGGAAATGCAGCCACTATTTAAAAGTTTTTGTTACAGTTCTAGGCCTAATATTATACCGAAAACGTCTTAGGTGTTTTTTCATTTTAAATTTAGAAAGGGCAGTCAACTAGCCGTGTTCAAATCAAGCAACTGACAAGTTTTATTTCTTTGTGGACCGTCGTCAATCCTCGGCTTTTGATATAGCAGCCCACAACCAAATATCAGCCCACATTCATGACCTAAGGCTCAAAATTCCAAAACTCAATCTAATGAGCATTCCATTGTTTGGTAGAATACTTTTGTGTGTTAGGTATTGTGAATTTATTTATTTGAAATGTGTTACATTATTTAGCTTGTTTATTTGAAGTATGTTAGGTGAACAATTTGTTTATTTGAAGTATGTTAGGTGAACAATTTATTTATTTAAGTGTGTTTAGTTGGTAGGTGCTAGGTATATGGTTGTAAGTTTTTTAGAATTATTTTATTGAATGGTTTAAATTAATCCTAAACTTGTATAAATTGCCTTCATTGGTAAGAGTTGTAATCATTCAATCTTAAATCAAATCTTTGTTTTCTCTTCTAAATTTTGTTTGAGAATTTTGTTTATTTAATTTCTCGTTGTGAAAATGCAAGTTAAGGTAAAATCTAGCGATCTGCTGCGTCAATTGGTACCAGAGCCTACTTTTGTATCAGACGGAGTTTTCCTGTTACCGTCACCCTACACTATTTCTATTAAAAAAAAAAAGTCTCCTTATTTCATCATCACCTTCGTTATCTAATCCTTACCATCACCTTCCTACAACAATTATTTACCATATATATACATATAACTATTCCATACACTATCTTTGTTTCCAAAAAAAAAAAAAGACATATATCAAGGTTTCCTCCTTAGAGAACTTGCTTCATTCCTTTAAGGTGATATATACATTTTTGTAAGCTTTATTTTTTTTTATTGTTTAGATTTTTGATAGTTCTATTTTTCTTTACTTTTAAGAGTTTGTACTATTTTCTTTCCTATAAAAGCAAAAAAAAAAGTAAAAATAAAAATAATTATATTTTTCTTTACTTTTAAAAGTTTGTACTATTTTCTTTCCTTAAAAACAAAAAAAAAAAAGTAAAAAGTTAAAAAAAAAGGATGTCGGACGGAGAGTCTAGCCAACAAAATCCCGTTATGGAAGAGTTCGCAACAAAAGAGTCTATGGGTGCACTTGATATAAGATTACAGAATCTGGAGATAATGCTTACGAATTTGACTCAACACTTTCTTGGAGGACGAAACAACAATTATGAGCAACAAAGACTTGATGAAGTTGATCCTCTTAAAAATTTTAGGTGGCATCGAAATCAACTTTTCCAAGATGAAGATTCTAGTGAAGACGATAAAGGACCAGCCATGCTCGAAAACAACCAAGGACCTTGGCAAAATGAATACCGCATGAAGATCGAGATTCCGCAATTTAATGGTCTATTCGTGATTGAAGAATTCCTTGATTAGCTAGCTGAAGTAGAGAAGTTCTTTGAATATTGGGGTAGGCAAGAATACATGAAGGTCAAATTGGTGGCTTATCGACTCAAAGGAGGTGCATTAGCTTGGAGGGATCAATTACAAATGACACGTATTCGGCAAGGGAAAAACAAAGTTCACACTTGGCGGCGAATAAAACAATTGATGATCGAGCACTTCCTACCTCCAGATTAGGAACAAGCACTTTTCAATCAGTATCAACATTGCCAACAAGCATACCGGACAGTACAAGAATATGTAACCGAGTTTCACAAACTGGCTGCCCGAGTCGACATTCGTGAATCTGAAAGTCAAAAGATTTCAAGATTCATTGATGGACTTCGTACAAACATACAAGACGAGGTATTCAAACATTCTCATAATACTTTATCTAGCGCAATTCAACTCGCTTTGAAAATTAAAACTCAACTCAACAAAAGGACAAATCACAATCCAACAACTGCATAATCCTCTTCACTACCACAAAAATCTGATTTGAGCAAAGTGAAGGCCATGGAAAGACCACATGATAAAGCAGTAAGACCAACTCCTTCTCACAATTAACCAACCACTTAACCGCAAAAAGAAGTAGCCAACAACAACATTAACAACCCTTATGCAGTCCCGAGAGGTAATAAATGTTATTGTTGTGGACAAACAGGCCACTATTCAAATCAATGTCGTCAGAACATACCCGTCAGTCTAACCACATATGATGACGACGACGAAGGAGACGAGACTTATTTCGAGAATGAGGAGTACGTAGATGAAGTTGAACCTGAGGAAGTCATTTATGGAGATGAAGGTATTTCCTTGGTGATAAGACGATTAATGTATACACCAAAGAACGAAGAAGATATGCAATGACACAAAATCTTCAAGACTCGTTATACGGTTGAACAACGAGTATGTGATCTTATTATTGATAGTGGGAGTAGTGAGAACATAATATCAAAGACTATGGTAGATAAGTTACAACTGCTAACCCAACCACATACTGCGCCGTATCGCATTGGCTGGATCAAGAACATCAGTGAAACAAAGGTAACACAACAATGTCAAGTTCCTTTCTCCATCAGTAAATACAAAGAAAAGGTATTATGTGATATTGTTGATATGGATGCTTATCATATATTGCTTGGTCGACCGTGGCAATTCGATTTAAACACTGTGTATAATGGCAAAGCTAACATATACAGCTTCCATAAGGATGATATGAAGATTACTCTGGCTCCTCTGAAGCTACAAAATAACCAAACAATCCCCACCAGGACCAACCTTTTTTTTGTACCTAAAGAGACATATACTCCTACCAATATTATTGTACAAGTTCAAATATTATTATTTGAATTTGAAGACATCGTTCCTGAGGAGTTACCTGCTGGCTTACCACCCCTATGAAATATTCAACACCAAATTGATTTTGTTCCTGGAGCAAGTCTATCGAGTCTACCACACTACCACATGGGTCCTAAGGAGTATGAAATCCAACAAATACAAGTCCAAGATATTCTCAAGAAAGGGATGATTAGAGAAAGTATGAGCCCTGTAGCTGTACCTGCACACCTAACACCGAAGAAAGGCGGAAGCTGGAGAATGTGCGTTGATAGTCGAGCCATCAACAAGATTATGATATGATATCGATTTCCTATCCCACGATTAGATGACATGCTTGATAGATTGGGAGGATCAAAGCTTTTTTCCAAAATTGATTTGCAGAGCGGATACCATCAAATTCGTATTCATCCTGGAGATGAATGGAAGACTGCATTCAAAACACATAAAGGACTATATGAGTGGTTAGTTATGCCGTTCGGTCTATCCAATGCCCCGAGTACTTTCATGAGGTTAATGAATCAATTATTCCAACCCTTCATTGGAAGATTTGACGTAGTTTATTTTGATGACATTTTAGTCTATAGTCAGAATGAGAAAGAACATCTACAACACTTGACCGAAGTTTTTAATACACTTCGTAAGAATTAGTTGTATGTCAACCTGAAGAAATGTAGCTTCATGACTGACAGCTTAGTCTTCTTGGGCTTTGTTGTAATTTCTAAGGGAATCAAAGTCGATCAAGATAAAGTAAAGGTTGTCCGAGAATGGCCAATACCGAAGACCATTACAGAAGTTCGGAGTTTTCATGGCCTTGCAACGTTCTATAGACGATTTGTGAGAAACTTCAGCATTATAGTCACACCACTCGCTGATTTTTTGAAGCAAAAGTAATTCCTTTAGACAGAAGAAGCAGAACAGAGTTTTGCTGTCTTGAAGGAAAAACTCACAAATGCACCCGTCCTTGCACTCCCTGACTTTGACAAAATTTTTGAAGTCGACTGCGATGCTTCTGGCGTAAGAGTTGGAGCCGTTCTATCCCAAGATATGAAGCCGATAGCTTTCTTTAGTGAAAAGCTCAATGAAGCCAGAAAGAAGAGGTCAACATACGAACAAAAATTATATGTGATTGTTCGTACATTACAACAATGGAAGCCATATCTAGTGCAGAAGGAATTCATCCTCAATACAGATCATCAAGCTCTTAAGTACCTCAACAACTCTTCCAAACCAAATCGAATGTATGCTTGATGGATTTTCTATATCTAGAAGTTCACTTTCTCTCTCAAGCATAAGTTAGGACAATTAAACAAGGTTGCCGATGCATTAAGTCGCCGAGTTATGTTACTGACTACTGTTCAAAATGAAATAATTGGTTTTGATTATTTGAAAGACTTATACGCTGATGATGAAGATTTCAAGGAAGAATGGGAGAAGTACATTAATGGAGTTGCAAATAAACATCAAATACATGATAGTTTTCTATTCTTTGAAAACCGTTTATATATTCCACAAGGATCTCTCAGAGAATACATCGTTTAGGAACTACACGCAGGAGGGTTAGGAAGACATATGGGACGACACAAAACTATTTCATTAGTGGAAGCTCGATACTTTTGGCCACATCTTAAGCGTGATGTCGAGAAATTTGTCAAGCTTTGCTATATATGCCAGACTGCAAAGGGACAAACTCAAAACACTAGGTTGTACATATCACTTCCTATTCCTGATGCACCTTGGGAAGATTTGTCCATGGATTTCATCTTAGGATTACCGCGAACACAAAAAGATTCAGATTCTATCTCTATTGTGGTAGATCGTTTTTCAAAAATGGCTCATTTTATTCCCTGCAAGAAAACTTCAAATGCTACCCATATTGCTCAGTTGTTCTTTCGAGATATTGTTCATCTGCATGCGTTATTAAGGACAATAGTCTCTGATCGCGATAGTAAATTCTTCAGTTATTTTTGGCGCACCTTGTAATTTAGTAGCACTTGTCATCCCTAAATAGATGGGCAAACTGAAGTCACTAATCGTACACTGGGTAACATTTTACGGTACTTGATTAAAGAAAACCCAAGATAATAGGAGAATGTTCTACCGCAAGCTGAGTTTGCTTACAACAATGTGCCAAATCATTTTAGCGGTAAATCTACATTTGAAATTATTTATATTCATCCTCTGTTGCATACTCTCAACTTGGTACCTTTGCCAAAACTTCCAGGGATGAGCATTATTGTTGATCATTTGATTAATAAGACGATCAATATCCATGAAGAAGTGAAAAGAAAGTTATAAGAGTCCACTGCCAAATATAAGGCTAATGCTGACAAACACAGAAGATTCAAGATTTTCCAAGAAGGCGATTTTGTAATGGTTCACTTACGTAAAGAAAGACTTCTAATAGAAGAATACAATAAACTTAAGCAAAAGAAAATTGGCCCCTTTCATATTATTCAAAAGATTAATGATAATGCATATGTCATTGATCTACCAGATAGCTACACAATTTTTAAGACCTTCAATGTTCAAGACCTGTATGAGTACCATGGACTGGAAGACATATCTTAAACAACTCGAGGACAAGTTTTTCTCAAGAGGGGGGAGGACTGATGTAGCAGCCCACAACCAAATATCAGCCCACATCCATGAGCCAAAGCTAAGGCCCAAAATTCCAAAACCTAATCTAATGAACATTTCATTGGTTGGTAGAATACTTTTGTGTGTTAGGTATTGTAGACTTATTTATTTGAACTGTGTTAAATTATTTAGCTTATTTATTTGAAGTGTGTTAGGTGAATGATTTGTTTATTTGAAGTATGTTAGGTAAACAATTTATTTATTTAAGTGTATTTGGTTGGTAGGTGCTAGGTGTATGGTTGTAAGTTTTTTAGAATTATTTTATTGGATGGTTTAGATTGATCCTAAACTTGTATAAAATGTCTTCATTGGTAAAAGTTGTAATCATTCAATCTTAAATCAAATCTTAGTTTTCTCTTCTAAATTCTCTTTAAGAATTTTGCTTATTTATTTTCTCGTTATGAGAACGCAAGTTAAGGCAAAATCTAGCGATCTGCTACGTCAACTTTATTAGTATCAGAGTTGAGTGATCCAAATTATGTTTGGTCTAATCCGAAAAACTCGTAGTTCGACATATATAACGATTTTATAATTATTAATTTTTTTTTAAAGATTTGATGACAGCGCGCAGAGGAGTCAAGCAACAATGTACTTGTTTTGTTCATACACATGTTCTTTAGGGTTTGATAAGGTTATATATTTGGCTTTACCTTGTAAAACAGACTCATCTTTTTTGTCTTATTTTCGATACAGAGATATCTTCTTCTCCGCTTGTGATTTTTTTTTTTAGATGAATTGTCATATAAAACTCGTCCAACACTAGGAGAATGATGAACAATGGAGACTGAACTCTTAACCAAATCAAAATATAAATATTATCTACATTGTCGCTCAAATCGGTTGACTAATAAAGAATGCAATATTTTTCTCATTAATTGTACCAGAAAAGAAATGACTTTTTGAGTTGGGGATCGATCCATTTCAAATTTGAATGGCTATAGCCTAAAAGGCTCTTTTTTTTTTCCTTTTTTTCTTTACTTGTATATACGAGCAATGTTATTCGTTGAAGTAAAAGCACTGCTGATATGTTAAATTCTCATTGTAAACAAGGGAACTTTTCCTCTGCCCCTAGTCTACTGTGTGTCTATTCAGTTATATAATTAAGGAAAACCAAATCATTAACGTCAGTTTATTTTATCTCAACATCTGAATTGAAAGAGCAAGAAACAGACCAAATGTCGAGAATTGCACAAAAAATATTTTGAATGGAAAAATAAGCCAAACTGATATCTCTCTGTTAAAATACTCACACAAACTCTACTCAAGCAACCAATATACGAGACAGAAGAACAAAGCGAATGAAAATCCGAAAAATGTGATATTCCGGCCATGATAATTATCAGCCTTGGAGACATCATATTGGGAGAAGACTTCCATGGCGTTGAGGATGGGTGGCAACGTGGAACCTTGAGCTGCTGTTATAGTGACATTGGCTGTACCACCAGTAACGTTCACCGGATATATTGGCACCACTAAACAATAAATCTCATAGTAGGCAGGGATGTTATCAGTTATGTTCTTCTCTTGGCCGTCGATGTAGATCGCCACCATTCGGCTTTCAATTGGTCTCGAAAAATTGTGGAGTATTTTTGAGAAGTAGAATATGAAGTAAGCTGAGAGTGGAGATTTGTCATGAAATTTAATTTTTAAGGAGATTGACTCAGACGTATTGTGTGATTCAATTGCATGCCATAGTACGGGATATGGAGGTGAGTTGTCCCCCAAGGACCATGCGTTTGGATCACGATGACCAACCGAAATGCTGGGGTAGCTTGGGACTTCTTCTCTTTTCCAGATTCGGTTATACACTTCAGTCGAATAGTTAAAACGTTCCCTGTAATGTGTCCCACGGAGAATATATATTACAAATTCTAAGAACGAATATTTAGAAATGTCAATACCAAAAACATAGACGAAGGATTAACTGTTATGTTGTTCTTAAAGTCTAAATTTTCAAGAGCGGAAGACTTGAGCTTTGTTTTTTCTTATTTATTTTTCTTTTTAATTTTAAAAGAAAAATCCGGACAGAAGCAAAAAAGAAGAAGATAAAGAAAAGGGCGTGACAACAATTATTTAAAAGTTTTCCCACTAATTCTAAGCCGCATATTGTAATAGACAAAAGGCTTAGGCGGAGAAGATGGTGAGGAAATAATAATATTATTTCTTCCAATACTATTTGACTTATAAGTACAAAAATCAAAATTAAAACAAATGATCCTATAATTAATCTTAATTATTTAAGAAATCAAAAGCTCCGGGAAATAAAGACGGAACTAATATTTATACTTACGGGACAGTTTGGTTGGCACCATAGTTGATCCTGCTTTCCAAGTAAAACACCGTCTTATTAGTTAACCACGTGTAGGATTCGTCCTCAATAAAGGTAACTTCAAGCGTAGAAATGAATGGAACATTTCCTTGTTGTGTTTGAACCAAGCAAACATCAACCACCTCCGCCTTCGTGACGATAAAGAATTCGTGGTAAATAGGCTCATTATTGGTCGCGGAAGTTGTGACTGTCACGTTTGAATATCCGACAAGCTGAAGATCAAACGTCGGAGGCTTCAAAAGACCGTCGTAATTTCCATACACAAAACCAGCTCGAACAAGGTACTTTCCCTGAGCAATCAAGGGGCGCAGATTGTAGCAATTCGTGGTCCCGCTCGGGAAACTCCGAAGAGTCTTCATCTCCACAAAGCTCGTGTTTAAGTCGAGAAGAAACTTGTTGTCTCCAGTTGTAATGAACTCGTCGTCAGTTTCCCATGTCAAATCTACGTTGATTTCGTCTTGATGTGAACTTGTTGCCCCACAATCGATGTTAAGCCAATAAGGCCGATCTATGGATAAAAGTAAAGCCACCAATTAAAGAAAAGGATTTTAATTCTAATATATGCTCATTAGGTTTTATATAATGATCAATTTTAATTGTTCATATGGAAGTGCTACTTACCTAGTCTATCGGAGGAGGCTTGGAAGCTTTGCAGCGCTACCAACATCAAAACTACTAATACTACGGTCCAAGTTTTCATTTTATGGATATAGGATTGATATGCCTTTCAAAACTCAGCAGAAGGCTTTCTATATGTCAAAATCAATACCGATTTTCAAATACGTACGTACACTCGTTTTCTATATATATATATATATATATATATATATATATATATATATATATATATATATATATATATATATATATATATATATGTATGTATGTACACTTATATAAGATTCAAATAATTGGTATATAGCTGCCGTCTCAAGAATATTCCTATCGTAGTGCTTGTCCCAATCTCTATCTAAAGCATGGGCCCACATACTCGAGAAAACCTATGAGATTTTATCTTTATGTTAATTATTAAGTTAGAAAATTGTATATGTAATGAAAATTTTATTTCTATATGGAGTATATATATGGTTATATAGAGTGCAGTACTCAATCAAAATATTCAGTTACCTCTTCAAATATTATTTTATCGTCATAATCATTATAGCTGATTCCATGTGTACGAGAAATAAAAACTGAAAATAAATTAATGAGGCAGCTGAGCCTGGCGATAAGCTAGACAGCATCAAAACCACGAAATTAATAGCGAGACAGTTTTCCACCATACGATATATAATGAAATTAATCCATAGTTCTCTCTCTTTCTTTGTGTTATATCTTCAATTTTTCGGTCAAAATGTCTAGGCAAATGAATTTGTTATTATAACAATAATTTGCACAAAAATATAATTAATTAGTTATTCGGTTTTGTGTAGCATATATAGCATCGTGGCTGGCAGGTAGCCGTCTTAAGTTCCAAGAGAAAGTTGCTCGTCTTGACATGTTTGTTCTACATGACATGTCGTGATTCATAAATTGGTGAAATACTGGGATGTATTTTCGTTTCATGTTTGTTTATAATAACGTGTTTATTACTTTTACTGTTTATGTATACTTGTCCATCCATAGTAAGCTGTGTGACTTTAATTTCTATAAGCTTTTGGATTTATTATCCTTTTCTGTTCTCTCGACCAACAAATTGACCTAATTATGCTTAGTTCAAATTGCAAACAGAACGCAGCGTCAATTGTGGGAAAAGACTCCTGTTGCGTAAACAACTTGGACTCTCTATCCTTAATATTAAAAAAACTATACTTCATATTATCTTCTCCAGTATTTTTCTTTTTTCTTTTTTTAAATAAATCTCTGCAAAATATCTCCATTAATACTTAAAAGAGCAAAAAATTTGTTAGCAACCTTCATGTTACAACATAACTAGTTTCACGGTCATGTTACAATATGGGACTAAATATTTGATCTGATTAGGTTTTTCAGTATTTTCCTTTTATATGTTTTAGATCACGATTTGTATAGTTGTTAATCATAAAAATCTGATCATATTATTGCATAGACAAATTCATTTGTGCAGGAATGGATAAGTGATTCTTACCAAAATTGATTTTGAGTATATATCTATATTTCATTAAGAAAATTTCTTTAAATAAATATTTTATGTGTAATATCTTTTGTGGAAGTTTTCTTAACTCATTTGTACTGATTTTTATTGTCTAAAGTTACTCTAATTCGTGCTATAAGCTATCAAAAAAATTTGAGTAACTGACTGTTTTGGTTTACAAAAGAAATCTCGAAGTTTTTTTTTCTATTACAATATGACTAGGTTGACAAATTATATTGCAATGTGTAGACAGGCTTAGCAATTAATTTCCAGATCAGTTTTTTAAGTTTGGTAACGAACTTGGCGGATCTTGCAAATCTCCTAATCAATATTAAATACTCTTAAATGTTGTTTTGTAGTACCCTAACATGAAGATTTGGTCTCTCACTCTATTTAAAGGCCACTCAAGAATAGCTTTAGGTAGAGTGACCACTATTGTATTTTTCTAAGTTAGGTAGAGAGAGTAGTTTTAGGTAGAGAAATCACTACTGTATTTAATTTCCAGATCAGTCTTCTAAGTTTGGTAACAAACTTAGCTGATCTTGCAAGTCTTCTAGTTTTGCAGTACCTTAACATGAAGGCTTGCTCTCTCACTCTATTTAAATACCACTTAAGAATAGCTTTAGATAGAGAAACCACTATTGTATATTTAGGTTGTAAAAGAAAGCTTTTTCTTTTAGCCATATTTTCGAATTAGGAGGTGTCCTAGTCATTTGAGTGATAGTACTTCGGGAAAGATACTGATTGTCTTCGAGAGAAGAGCGACTTCAAGTACCTGAAGAGATTTCAGAAGAATAAAGTCAACCTAAGATGAGTGATGCTCGATAGGCAAGTTGGTGAAGGAATACATCCACGTTACGCAATCAAAAAAGGGGGTCTTTTATTGTATAAGTCAAATTGGCATTTGTATTCATTTAAACTTTGCTAATAGTGTTTATTCTCTAAGCGGGGCCTCTTGGAAAAAAGTTGTCGGGAGATAAGTGAACCAAGTAAAAATATCTTGTATTATTTTTATAATTTTCGCATTACCACCTCATTTAATTAATTGAAAATTAATTTTATTCGGTAATACTTAATAAACGGACCTAACAACTGGTATTAAAGCAGGACGATAACATTCTTAGTGAGATCTTGTAGTATATTTGATCTGATTTTTTAGGTATGTCGTTCCTTACTAAAGTTAGGATTATTTCATGCCCTCCACTCCTTGATGGCACGAACTACTCCTATTGGAAGGCACACATGAAAGCCTTCATCAAGGCTCTTAATGAAAAAGCTTGGAGATCCTTTCTTAGTGGTTGGAGTCCTCCAACTACTAAGGATAAAGAAGGGAAAGATATTATTAAACCTGAGTTGACATGGTTATCTGATGATGACAAACTTGCTAATTACAATTCTAAGGTTTTGCATGCTATATTAAATGGAGTAGATTCTACTAGGATTAAAATGATTACTAATTGTGAATCTGCAAAAGAAGCGTGAGATATTTTGCAAACACAATTTAAAGGTTCTGGTGATATGAAAAAAAACAAATTAATTATGTTGACCTCTAAATTTGAGGAATTAAGAATGAGAGAAGATGAAATATTATCTAAATATTTTACCAAGTTTTATGATATCTCTAATGAAACTTTTTCTCATAAAAAACGTTTTTCAGATACAAAGATGGTTAGAAAAAATTTTTGATCATTACCTGACATGTTTTAACTCACACCAATAAAAGAGAGAAAAAACCTTGACACCATAAAAGTTGGGGAACTGATGGGGTCTTTTCAGACCTATGAAATGAATGTTAAGTAGAGAAATCCATCGCATTAAAGGCTACATCTGAACCAACCGATAAGGTAGGTGAAGAAGAAGGTGATGAGTTTGCCTTGTTAACAAAGAACTTCAACAAGTTCTTGAAGAAGATGACCAACCAAAAACTTAAAACCTGACAATTCTAGCAAAGGTAAGCCATCTTCTATACCTGATTCTAATATATAAAAAAAAAAAAAAAAAAAGAAGATTTAATGTAGGGAATGCGAGGGGTATGGCCACATGCAAGCAAAATATGCTAATACCTTGAAGAAAAAGGCAAAGGCTAAAACCTCACATGGAGTGATGAGAAATCTGAAGATAGTCAAAAAGAAGATGATAACCATATAAGCAATCACGTAGCTTTTGGTGTTTCTTTGGTTTCAGAAAATGTTTGTTCTTTGCAAAAATCTACAGGTTGTGTTGCAACACAGTATACACAGAATAGTTCTATTATAACATATGGGATAGAAAAGATCATGATATTGATTCAGACAGTGATGAATGTGAACTAAATGAAGAATCAATTCGAGCATCATATGAGAATATGTATTCTGAATGGATTAGAGTGGTTGATTAAATAAATCTCTTGAATGAAGGATCTCTGCTCTTATTCAGTACAAGGAGAATTCAAAAAACAAAGTGCAAAAATTAGAGGCTTTGCTTATTGACAAATAAGCACAGTTAAAAGAAGTCTCAACTCAACTTGAAAGGACTCAAAAGTCCTTAAAAATGTTGAATTCAAGGACTTCTAATCTGGATCATATTTTGACAATTGGAAAATTCACTTCTAATCATAAAGGACTTAGATTTAAAGATGACCACTCAAACTCTAAAACTGTTTTTGTTAAGAGTTCTATTTCTAACTATTGTGTAGGAATAAGTATTGATGTTGCAACATAGAATAATGTTGCATCACCAACACAAGTTATAGGTAATCATGTTGATGTTGCAACACACAAATATCATACTGCTACATACCACAAATCAGTAGCATGTGATTCGACAGGTAAGTATGATAAGTTTATTCCAACTTGTCACTTTTATGGTGTTAAAGGTCATATTAGATCTCGGTGTTTTACAATGATACATTTTTTGGAAAATAAATATTTTCCACTTATGATTCCTTTCCAAAGAAAAACATCTAGGAAAAAGATAGTTCTTACAAATAAATCAAGAAAAGTCTGGATTTAAAAATCTGAATTGAATTATTTTGGAGCTTGTACTTATTTTAGAACTTGAGCTAGTAACGCTTGGTATTTTGATATATAGTAGGTGTTCTAGGCACATCACAGATAACAAATCTGTACTGAAAAGTTACAACGAAGATGCTTCTGGACTTATCACTTTTGGTGATGGTGTGGAAGGAAGAGTTCTTGGGAGAGGAACTCTCAATCTTGAAGGATTCCCTAGATTGAAGAATATTTTACATGTTGAAGGACTTAAGGCTAACCTAATTAGCATAAGTCAGATTTGTGATTAGAATCTTTATGTTAATTTTACTCGTGATAAATATGTTGTCATGGACAAAAATGGGAACTCTATTTTAGAAGGATTGAGATCCACTAATAATTGTTATACTTTGACTAATCCACAAATTTGTAATAGTGTATCTGTGAATAAGATTGATTTGTGGCATGAAAAATTGGGACATTTGAGTTTTAAAATATTAAAAAGAATTGTCTCTACAAGTGTCGCTCAAGGATTACTAGTTCTTAGTAAAAAGTCACCAGGTATATTTGGACCTTGTCAAATTGGGAAACAATTGAAAACTACACATAAAGTTATACAATATGTTACAACATCGGAGGTGCTAGAGCTACTTCATATGGATTTGATGGGTCTTATTCAAGTAGAAAGTATTGGAGGTAAAAGTTATGTCTTTATGTGTGTGGATAATTTTTCTAGATACTCTTGGGTAGATTTTTCAAGAGAGAAATCAGACACGTTTGATGCTTTCAAAACATTATGTGTAGAGCTTAAAACTAAGAAAAATTACAATATTGGTAAGATAGTGAGAATTCGGAGTGATCATGGTAAAGAATTTGGAAACACTATCTATTCTAATTTTTGTAATGAACATGGTATTTCACATGAGTTTTCCGCACCTAAAACACCTCAACAAAATGTAGTAGAGAGGAAAAATAGGACTCTGCAGGAAATAGCTCGTGTTATACTCAACAATAAGAAGTTATCCAAGAGATTGTGGGCTGAAGTAATAAGCATGTCATGTTACATCATTAACCGTGTCTATTTATGCCTAGGTATAGCAAAAATGCCCTATGAGATTTGACGAGATAAGAAACCTAACCTAAGTTATTTTCATATTTTTAGGAGTACATGTTACTTCCTAAATGATCGAGAACACTTGAGTAAGTTTGATGCTAAAAGTGATGTAGGTGTTTTTCTAGGTTATTCAAATAATAGTAAAACTTATCGTGTTTATAACATGAGAACTCAATCTATCATGGAATCTTCTAATGTTGTTGTTGATGATCCTAAAGATTTTGTAGATTTTTTGCAAGAAGATGAAATTCACTACTTTAGTGATGAAGCTATTGTTGATCCTAGTTCTAATTCACAAGTTACAACATAGTCTGACGTTGCTATAGGACCAGACAATTCAGTTACAACATCAGGATCAGAAGTTGTAACATTCACTGGACAGAGAGGTACTTTATCCACTAAACTTTCAATGGATATTTACGATCCAATCAGGAAAGAACCATCATCAAGGGTGAAGAAAAATTATCCTTCAGATCTGATTATAATGTTGATGATGTGATGGTCACAAGGAGGAGAAATATAAATCTAACACCTAGGGTATTGTATGAAAAGTTAATAAATTTTTTGATTGAAAAAGACTATAAGAAAGGGGGAGTAGACAAAACTTTGTTTATCGAGAACTTTGATTCTAGTATTATAATTACTCAAATATATGTTGATGATATTGTTTTTGGCTCTACATCTGATAAAAAAGTACAGGAATTTATGAACCAGATGCAGAAGGAGTTCGAGATAAGTATGGTATGTGGACTGACATTTTTTCTAGGTCTGCAGGTTAAGCAACTTGAAGATGGGAATTTCATATCTCAATCCAAGTATGCCAAAAACCATGTAAATAAATTTGGTTTGGAATCTACCAAACACATGAATACTCCTATGAGTACCGTTCTCAAGTTGACTAAAGATGAATATGGTGTCGATATTGATCCAATGCTCTATAGGAGTATGATAGGAAGTCTATTGTACCTAACAACTAGTCATCTTGATATTTTCTATAGTATTGGTGTTCGCTCTAGATATCAATCTAGGCCTAAGGAGTCCTATATTCTTGTTGTTAAAAGAATCATTAGATGTGTTAATAGGACTATTAATCATAGAATTTGGTATTCGGAGGAAACTTACACTCATTTTTTTGGTTATAATGATGCAGATTGGGCAGGGAATGCTGATGATAGAAAAAGTATAATTGGAGGTTATTTCTTCAGAAACAACCTGATTTCATGGCACAACAAAAAGTAGAACTTCATCTCTTTAACAACTGTTGAAGCCAAATACATTGCTGCTGGAAGTTACTACACACAACTAGTGTAGATGAAACAGATGATGAAAGACTACGGTATTGAATTGGATAATTTAGTAGTATATTGTGATAATATTAGTACTATCAATATTTATACATATCTAGTACAACACTCTAAGACTAAACATATTGACATCCACTATTATTTCATTAGAGAATTGGTTGAAAATAATGTCATTGTTTTGGAGTATGTTGCAACAGAGAACCAACTTGCAGACATATTCACTAAACCACTCGATTTTGTACGTTTTGATTTCCTGAGGAAGTCTTTGAGAATTTGTTTTATGTAAATATTTCTTTTTTATTTTATGCCAAATTTTTTCTATTTAAAATTGAAATTTTGTATGTGGAAAGCTTAACGGAAATTTTGAAAGAGGTGAATTTTTATTAATCATAATTTGATTTTTTAATACAAGTTTTTGTTATTTTATCTTATAAAATTTCTAGATTGATTGATGAAAGATGGATTATCTTGAAATACTCTTAGCTATATATATATATATATATTGGTAAGATCTAACTGGTAAATGGCATAATATGTTTGCTGATTTTTTTTTTTTGGTTATGTTTGATTATATAAGATTTGTCGATTGCTAATCTTCTTAAGATTATACTTAAAGTAGGAAGGAAACTAGAAACCACTAGGAAAAGTTGTATAGTCTTTATTTTCATTTATATATTTACTTTTGGTACTTTGGATGAATGTTTTGGAACTCTGGATGACTGTATTGCCTTATTTAGAATTGTATTACACAATTTTATATGTTGAATTACTATGTAAATAGATTAGGAATAGATGTGGATTTTTATGGTTTTGAGCTAGAAATTTTTTAGAAAATTCAATATGTTGAGAATTTTGAAATATATCATTATTATTAAGCCCATAAAAACTCCTTTTAGTCATCAAAGAACTTTCCCAATAATTTAAGACCTCCTCATCACTATCCCAAATTTGTCCAAATGTTTCCTTAGTATTTTATGCTATGCTCCCCTTAATTATAATCCTGGCTCTGCCACCATATACAAGTGAATTATAGTATGGAAACGTGAGGTAGTAATTGGGACCGCCCCACTATTCATATTATACTTAATAATTAATTAATAAAAGACTCCCCATATATATGTTATCTTTTTTTGAAATGATTGAAATGATTTGTGAAGTCAAATAGTATAAATGAAAAAGTAATACTAGATACACTTTTTTTGCACTCTTGCTTTAGAGGCTCGAGACAAGTCATTGCTACCAACATCAAAAGCTAAACTACTACTTCCTATTCTAAATGAGATCTATAAGATAAATTCGGGTTTTAACTTGGCTTTGAGATTTTCTCGTATATCTCAAATGTGTATAATAGTATTTGAATTGGAATCCTTGTCATAATATTTATAGTTGATTCCAAGTGTACGAGAATTATTTCATTTTATGCATAAATTGGCCTAATTAGGATCCGAATTACTCCTCTCTCTTATACTCGTACACTTCCAAGAATCTTATACCAATTAAGTTAGCCTCCTCAATTCGTAAGAATTACTTCACCCTTAATCTAAGGACGGATACACTTAGTTTTGGACATAATATATTTGAATATATATATATATATATAAAGAGTACATGCTTAAAATAGCCGTCAATTGATATTTTATTAGAAGAACATTAATTATGTTTTAAAATAACAAATATATATATATATTTTTGCTTGCATCTCTCTCTCTCTCCCTCTCTTAGAATATTTTTCAAATATTCTTGCTTGAATTCCATCTTGAATAATTAGTTCTCATTTACCCATTGATATTTACTATCACTATAAATTTATTCTCTCATTTTTTACTATATATTTAAGTGCTCCCTAAATAACAATATTGTTTTTCTTTGGTCTCCTCAATTCAAATACTCCTTAAATTACAAAACTGCATGTTCTTCTTTTGCCCTATCCCTAAAATCTAATACCGTTAGAAAAATTTTATTGGAGAACGACTACATAGTCATTTCACTTATTAAAGTGCTAATTAAATGTCTTTTACAATTTTGTTTCTATTGGACATTTCTAAATAGCTAGTTTTTATTATTAAATAAATGATATAAATTAAAAAGAGGTAAAAAAAAATTTACATTATATAAAACAAGAAATAGAAACAATAAAGCATCTTTTTGTATTAATTCATCAATGTTAAATTATTTTTGTCACGACCCAAAACCTGGGCTAGTGGCAAAAGGGGAATTTCACAAAGGTAGGAAATTCTTTGATTTATTTGAAAAGTGTTAAAAGTTCTAGTTTTTATAAAAACGGTCCATTTAAGTAAAGTAATCGGAATTTTATCCCATGGACCACACCCACAGTTCATATGCACCATTAAACATGGATTGAATAATTACTTAAAAATGCGAAATTAAGTATAAAACCCAGTATCATCATCATCCATAATAGAAGTCAAACACTAGAATGGCATACATCAGTCTACAGACAAAATAGAAAGCAGTAATCTTGGTTCAATGCTAATACAAAACCCAAATAGTCCAAAGACTATGACAACAAACTCCAAGCATTACCAAGAGGCGAACTGCAATCCAGATGACCTCTTACTCCTCTTGATCACTAAGATCGCACAGGATACCACTTGAGGAGGAAGGTAGGGGGTGAGCATATAATGCCCAATAGGAAAATAGTTACCTCGAAGAAAAATAGTTCAGTGATGGAAGACTCGTGCATTGTTAGTTCAAATCCAAAACATACACATGCATACATATATATAATCTAAACCAGGAGCCAATATATATAAAACAGTGTAATCAAAACCATCAATCCATATACACATGACACAAATCAACCCATACCCATGAGCTAACATTCTTTCATCTGTGGAAATCTAGGATGATAGCACTAAGTATACCTAACAGCCTACCTGATACCTAAGCCCATACCTGGAGGGGACACCTATGTGTCGCCTACCAAACTTGGAGGGGCAACCGAATTGTCTATACCTGCCAAATGAGGAGGTAATCAGAAGTAACAAGACCTCGCGCGAGTTTACGGACTTTCACTGTAAAACCCACGATGCTAACACGATGCTCATGTATGATCCTATGATACGTGCAATACAGAACTGAAGTGTAAAAACTATTGTACTCTGGTTTTTCAGTAAAACATGCATAATAGGGTTTTATAGAAAAACGGACAACATAACGGCCCTATTTTTGATATACCCAAAATAACCTACACACAGAATTCTCCCAGAGCAGTACAGTATATATCGTATAACCAGATTCCATCACATATAATTCAAATCATTAAAAATACACTGGTTCTTATATGCTGCAGAAAATAATTTTTAACTCAAAAATGGTATAAAACGAAGGTAACTAAACCCCTACCTCACCGGAGTAGTGATACCACGCTATTAAGTCCTCAAGATATCATTGACGATCTCCCGGAGGGTCGGGAACCGATTCCAAGCCCTCGATCATCCTCTTACGAAAAATCAACTTCTCACCGGAGTTTCAATTCTACAAACAGACCTTTTCACTGAATTCCTAGCACCCAAAATAGCTAGGTTAGACATATAACTTGTCCAATTCGGGTACGGACCCACACCGGACTGGTGGCACACAAAATGAGACAAAATCTCGACCGTCCGATCTCGATTTTTGTGCCGATCACCAAACAACACAATATATATATTAAACTTCTCCATTTTCTGAGTATATTCCAAAAATGAACTCAAAAACACAATCCAACGGCCGATCGAAAACTAAAATTCAAAACTCAAAATACTCGAAAATGGCAATTTTCAATCCGGATAGTATGGGGTTGAGATATATATACATTGACGATCTTTGCGACGATACGAATCCAACGGGACCAGTTTGGAGTCGAATGGACGCCAGAATCTTCGCCAGCGACCAAAAATCCGAATTGGGTCAAAATGGCTTTTTATGGAGTTTTTCGGCGAACCAGGCGGCGGCAGCAAGTGGTGAGGGGCGGCGGAGCTTCGTGGTAGCACGGCGAGTCAACGCTAACTGGTCGTCTAGCCGGACGATGGCTGGGCGGCAGCGTAACTTCTTTCGGCAGGCTTCGGCCGAGCGAGGAACAGAGAGAGAATGAGATACTAAGAGGGGGACGAGAGGGGGGAAAGAGAAATGTATATGTATATATGATCTGAATTTTTTTTTTTTAAAGTCTGGTCAAAAGACCATTATGCCCCTTTAAAAACAGGGTTTTTACATTCTCCCCTCCTTATAGGAATTTTGTCCTGAAATTCAAAGTACAAGTCAAGGTTTAAATCACAATAAAACTTTTAACTGGAAGTTAAACAAATGAGGGTACTTCTCGTACATCTCTGTCTCGAGTTCCCAAGTAGTCTCGTCTTCTTTGTGATGTTCTCAAAGCACCTTGACAAGTGGTATCTCTTTGTTGCGAAGCACTTTCAACTATCTAGCCAACAAGCGAATAGGCTGGTCTTCATAGGACACATCTTCTTGGATCGGTACATGCACGTACTGAACAACATGAGATGGGCCCAGCATGTACTTCTTCAACATCGACACGTGAAACACATTATGCACATGACTCAACTGTGCAGGCAGATTCAAGCGATATGCCACTGGTCCAATTCTCTCTGTGATCTCAAAGGGACCAATATACCTCGGAGCAAGCTTAACCTTAACTCCAAATCTTGTAACACCTTGCCTTGGAGTCACTTTCAAGAATACAGAATCACCAGTATCGAACTCTACCTCACGCCTCTTCGGGTCAGTATAACTCTTCTGGCGACTCTGAATCTCTTTGAGTCTCTCTTGGATATCCTTGATCTTCTCAGTAGTCTCTTCAATCAGTTCAGGTCTAAGAGTAACATACTCTTCGGGCTCTGCCCAACACAAAGGCGATCTACACGGCCTCCTATATAACACTTCATATGGAGCCATACCCACACTGGTTTGGTAACTGTTATTAGAAGCAAATTCCACCAAAGGAAGATAATCATCCCAATTCCCACCAAAATCCAGTATACAACAATGTAGCATGTCCTCAAGAATCTGAATGGTCCTTTCAGACTGACCGTCTGTCTTAGGATGGTGAGCTGTACTGATATCCAACTACATACCAAACACTTTCTGCAAGGCTCTCCAAAACTTAGAAGTGAACCTTGGATCTCTGTCAGATACTATGCTTGAAGGCACACCATGCAAACGTATGATGTTCTCCACATATAGTCTACTGAGCTTAGTAAGAGAGTAGTCCATTCGGATCGGTATAAAGTGAGCACTCTTTGTTAACCAATCGACTATCACCCAAACTGCATCGTTCTTCCTCAAGGTCTTTGGCAAATTGGTCGCGAAGTCCATCGTGATCTTGTCCCACTTCCATTCTGGAATTGGCAACAGCTGAAGTAATCTAGCTGGCCTCTGGTGTTTAGCCTTGACTTGCTGACAAGTTAAACACTTAGCCACAATGGCAGCTATATCCTTCTTCATCCCTTTCCACCAATATTGCTGCTTTAAGTCCCGGTACATCTTGGTACTTCCCGGATGTACTGCAAACTTTGATTTGTGAGCCTTTGTTAGAATGGTTTCTCGAAGATTAGGGTCACTAGCTACAACCAACTTCCCATTGAAAAGCAAAAATCCTTCTCTATTAGTGCTCCAACCATCTAACTGTTCACCATTTTGAAGCCAGTTCCAGATTGTCCTCAACTCCTTGTCTTGCCACTGACTCCACTGGACAGTTTGGAGAAGAGATGGTGAAATCACAATATTGCTCAGGCAAGCAACCCCTTCATTCTCAAAGTACTGCAAGTTGTAATCACCAATCACAACTGAGTTCTTCCAATATTCAAACACCAGTGCAGCTAGTGCACCATGAGGCTTCCTACTCAGTGCGTCTGCTACAAAATTAGCCTTACTAGGATGATACTGTAGGTCGAAGTCATAATCCTCCATATACTCAACCTATCTTCGCTGTCTCAAGTTCAAATCCTTCTAGGTAAAGAGATACTTTAAACTATTATGATAAGAGAATATGTCGAACTTCACACTATACAAGTAATATCGCCAAATCTTCAACGCAAAGATCACTACTGCAAGTTCTAGATCATGGGTAGGATAGTTCCTTTCATGTGGCTTCAACTGACGAGAAGCATAAGCCACAACTCGACTATTCTGCATCAAGACACATCCCAAACCTATCCTCAAAGCATCGATATACGCCATATAAGGCTCGTTACTGTCAGGAATAGTAAGAACAGGTGTGGTGGTTAAACTCTGCTTCAATCTGACAAAAGCTTTTTTACTCTAGTGACCCCAAACAAACTTGACGTCTTTCCTGGTTAACTTGGTCAAAGGTAAAGCAATTCTCGAGAAATCTTACATAAAGCGACGATAGTAACCTGCCAATCCAAGGAAACTACGTACCTCCGTCACATTTCTCAATCTTTCCCACTCCAAGATAGCTTCGATCTTAGTGGGATCGACTGAAATACCTCCGTGAGAAATCACATGGCCCAAGAACTTCAATTCTAACATCCAAAAGTCACACTTCGATTTCTTAGCGTAAAACTGATGATCTCTCAAGGTCTTGAGTACAATCCCCAGATGTTCGGCATGCTCTTCTTAAGTCTTGGAATACACCAGGATGTCATGATGAACACAATCACAAAACGATCCAAAAACGGCCTGAAGATCCGGTTCATGAGATCCATAAAGGTTGCGGGAGCATTCGTCAGACCAAACGGCATCACCAAAAACTCAAAATGACCATATCGAGTTCTGAATGTTATTTTAGGTATATTATCCTCTCTTAGCTTCAATTGATGATAATCGGACCTCAAATCGATCTTAGAGAAGAATCTTGAACTACCGAGTTGATCAAACAACTCATCTATCCTTGGCAAAGGATACTTGTTCTTCACCATTAACTGATTCAACTTTCGGTAATCCACACAAAGTCTCAATGAACCATCAGCTTTCTTCCCAAATAAAACAAGAGCACCCCAAGGAGAAGTGCTACTACAAATAAAGCCCTTGGAAAGTAAATCGTCTAACTGTTCCCTTAATTCTTCCATCTGAGCAGGTGCCATGCGATAGGCTGGAATAGAAACTGGCTGAGCTCCAAGAACTAGTTCAATACAGAACTCGATCTCCTTATTAGCTGGTAATCTCGGTAAGTCTTCAGGAAATACCTCCGAATACTCACACACCACTAGAATCTATGGGTCTTGATCGTTTGTCCTCACCTTGCCATCCATGGCAAACAAGTTCCCATAACACTCAAGTTTCTTTCTTCTACCCATGCACACTTTCAGAACAGGACTAGGCTTCAGCAGACTCATTCTAGCCTGATAGGCAATAGGATGTCCATCACTAGGAAAAAGAGTCACTCGCTTCTTATGAAAGTCTACAACAGCTCGATACTTCGACAACTAATCCATACCGAGTATCACGTCATACTGTCCCATCAGCAATACAATCAAATCAGCAAGAAGCTTCCTAACGCCAACCACAACCTGACAAGACTTACACATACTAGACACATCGGCCATTCCTCCCAAAGGTGTACCCAATGACAATACATAATCCAAATTAGAAAATTCCAACCCCAACAGTTAAGCAAACAGTAAGGATATGAATGAATGGGATGCACCAGTATCAAACAAAACATGTGCCAAAGAGTGTGAAAGAAGGATCATACCGTCAACAACACCTCGACCGGTGCGATCCTGAGTGTCATCTGCCCCAGTAAAAGTATAGGCTTAGCCAGTCACCTTTCCTTTCCCTTTGTCGCCTCTTCCCTGGCCAGGATAGCTACTACTGGATCCTGGACCACTACTGTCAAAACCACGCCCACCCTGACTCCCTGAGGCCTGAGGAGTCTGAAAGTTCTGAGTGAAACCCTGAGGGCGTTACTGATGCTGATAAGGCTGAGGGGAAGTAAAAGTCTGCGAAGCACCCTATGACTGTTGTGGCCTTGCCTGAGTGCTCTGATAAGAAGCACAACCTGACTGGATCCTCTGCGGTCCTCCCTAAGAAAGAGGAGATTTCTGCAGACAGATGGGACACTCCTTCTTCCGATGACCCTGCTGGCCACAAACAAAACATCCTCCATACGGACTACCTCTGCCACCCCCAGAAGAACCACTACTGTTTGAGCTCCCACTGCTCAGAGTACCCTGGGCTGACCATTGCCCCTAGTTCCTTCTGGTGGCTTTCATGTCATTTCCTCTCCGCTGGTTCATCCTGGAATCAAATCCTGCTTCGATGGCCTCTGCCCACTGGGCAGTTATTGCAATCTCAGGAAGAGTATGGAAAGTCTGAGTGCCAATCTTGTTGAAAATGTTCCGATTCAGAGGACTCCTGAACTTGGCAACTCAGTACTTCTCACTCGTACCCAGTCCAAGAGCAGCACTTGCCAACTCAGTGAACTCTATCAGGTACTCATTCACCGTTCTGTTACCTTGGGTCAAAGTCTCAAATCGGTTCACAACTTCATCCTGTTGATCTTCATTGGCATACTAGGCCTTGAAAATCCGTTCAAAGTATTCCCAAGTCAAGCCTATTACATCTTGTATCTGTTCCACTGTCTCCCACCAATGAATGGCACTCCCCGCCAAACGGGTAACAGCAAACACAGCCTAAAACTTAACCGGAGTACCAAGGCCTCGAAAGTGCCTCTCCATCTCACACAACCAAGTAATTGTCGTGAGAGCTTCTGGTCTACCATCAAATTGCTCTGGCTAGAGACGCATGAACCGTTAGAGGTGATCAGCCTGATCTAACTGACGTTCCCTCAGAGCTGGAGGCTGATAGTCTGGATTACTCATCTGGACAAATGCCTGCTGCATTGCCTCGATCAGATGAGTGAAATCCGGACGAGGAGGTTCGGCATCCAGCTGGTGCCTCAAAGCTCATCTAAGAGGCATCCTTACAAGTCTGAAACAATATGCCGAACTATTAGTGCGATAATGAAGCATGCTTGTCATAAAAACAACTTCAATCTAGTTTAATGGTGATACGTCCGAGCTACTAAACTCAAAGCTCTGATACCAAAAATTTCTGTAACGACCCAAAACCCGGGCTAGTGGCAAAAGGAGAATTTCATAAAGGTGGAAAATTCCTTGATTTATTTGAAAAGTGTTAAAAGTTCTAGTTTTTATAAAAACGGTCCATTTAAGTAAAGTAATCGGATTTCCATCCCGTGAACCACTCCCACAGTTCGTATACACCATTAAACATGGATTGAACAGTTACTTAAAAATGCGAAATTAAATATAAAACCCAGCATCATCATCATCCACAACAGAAGTCAAACACCAAAATGGCAAACATCAGTCTGCAGACAAAATAGAAAATAGTAATCTTGGTTCAATGCTAATACAAAACCCAAATAGTCTAAAGACTATGACAACAAACTCCTAGCATTACCAAGAGGCGAATTGTAATCCAGATGATCTCTTACTCCTCTTGATCACTAAGATCGCACAGGACACCACTTGAAGAGGAAGGTAGGGGATGAGCATACAATGCCCAGTCGAAAAATAGTTACCTTATAGAAAAACAGTTCAGTGATGGAAGACTCCTACATGGTTAGTTTAAATCCAAAACATACACACGCATACATATATATAATCCAATCTGGGAGCCAATATATATAAAACAGTGTAATCAAAACTATCAATCCATATGCAAATGACACAAATCAACCCATACCCATGAGCTAACATCCTCTCATCTGTGGAAACCTAGGATGATGGTACTAAGTGTACCTAACAGCCTGCCTGATACCTAAGCCCATACCTGGAAGGGACACCCATGTGTCGCCTACCAAACCTGGAGGGGCAACCGAATTGCCTACGTCTGCCAAATGGGGAGGTAATCAGAAGTAACAAGACCTCGCACGAGTTTACGAATTTTCACCGACGCTGGGGCATATAGCACTACAATGTAAAACCCACGATGCTAACACGGTGCTCATGTATGATCCTATGACACGTGCAATATAGAACTGAAGTATAAAAACTATTATACTCTTGTTTTTCAGTAAAACATGCATAATAGGGTTTTATAGAAAAACGGGCAGCATAACGGCCCTATTTTTGATATACCCAAAATAACCTGCACACAACAAACTTCTAGAGCAGTGCAGTTTATATCGTATAACCAGATTCCATCACATATAATTCAATTCATTAAAAACACACTTGTTCTTATATGCTGCAAAAAATAAGTTTTAACTCAAAAACGATATAAAACGAAGGTAACTAAATCCCTACCTCGCCGGAGTAGTGATACCACACTATTGAGTCCTCAAAGTATCGTTGACGATCGCCCGGAGGGTCGAGAACTAATTCCAAGCCCTCGATCGTCTTCTTACGAAAAACTAACTTCTCACCGGAGCTTTAATTCCACAAACAGACCTCTTCACTGAATTCCTAGCAACCAAAATAGCCAGGTTAGATATATAACTTGTCCAATTCGAGTCCGAGCCCACACCGGACCGGTGGCACGTAAAATGAGACAAAATCTCGACTGTCCGATCTCGATTTTCGTGCCGATCATCAAACCACACAATATATATCAAATTTCTCCATTTTCTGAGTACATTCCAAAAATGAACTCAAAAACACAATCCAACGGCCAGATCGAAAACTAAAATTCAAAACTTAAAATACCCAAAAATGGAAATTTTCAATTCGGATAGTATGGGGTTGAGATATATATATACCTTGACGATCCTTCCGACGATACAAATCGAACGGGACCGATTTGGAGTCGAATGGACGCCGGAATCTTCGCCGGCGGCCAAAAATCCGAAATGGGTCAAAATGATTTTTTATGGAGTTTTTCGGCGAACTAGGCGGCGGCAGCAAGTGGCGAGGGGCAGCGGAGCTTCATGGCAGCACGGCGAGTCAATGCCGACTGGTCGTCTGGCCGAACGATTGCTGGGCAGCGGTGTAGCTTCTTTCGGCAGGCTTTGGCCGAGCGAGGAACAGAGAGAGAGAGTGAGATACTGAGAGGGGGACGAGAGGGGGGAGAGAGAAATGTATATGTATGTATGATCTGAATTTTTATTTTTTTTTTAAATATGGTCGAAAGACTATTATGCCCCTGTAAAAATTGGGATTTTATAATTTTAAAAGTCGAGTAAGAAAAAATTACATAATTTCATATTTAAAAAATAATTTAGAAAGTGAAATGACTACTTGGTTCGTACCTTCTAATAGTCTTCTAATGGTATTGGTGTTAAATGACAAAAAAGAAACTTTTTTCCTATTTTGGGGCACTTGAATATAAAATATATAATAATGGGGCAAATACATTCTGAGAGTAAGAGACATGAGATAAAATGACTAACTGTTTTTTTTATTTGCAAGAAATAAATGAAAATTATGTAAAATAATATTTTTCTAACATCGTTAAATATAACTTAAAAAAAAAAACAAAAGGTGTATTTTTTTTAAGACGTAGATTCATATCCAAAACAAAATTACATTAAAACTGCCGAAAAAACTATATCTAATACAATACACTAATCAAGTTTTAGTAGAGGCTCTTATATTATGCCTTTTTGTTTTGTTTTTGTTTACATATAAAAAAATGCTACGTTATTTCTTTTCATTTATTTTATTTATTTAATCATAAAAAATTAGTTATTTGAAAATTCTAATATATATATATATATATTAAGAGCATTTACATTTTAGCTTTTTAAAAAGTTAAAATGACTACTTTGACATTGTTCCTAATGGTGTTAGAGTTGAGGATGCAAAATAAGAACAATTTTCATATTTTAGAGGCACTTTAATACTAAGTTAAAAGTGAGGGATAAAAGAAAAACAACTTTGCTTAGAGGACACTTAAATATTAAGTAAAAAATGAGATGATAAAAAAAGTATAATTTTATCATTTAAGGAGCATTTGAATACAAAGTATCACGACCCAAACCTCAGGCCAGTTGTAGAAATAAAATTTCATAAGTAGAAATTCAAAGACTTTTTCTAAAAATATATATATAAAATAATTTAAATAATAAAATTTTCACAATTTTGTGATCACCATTAGACGTAGATTGTTAATGAAATTTATTTAAACAAACCAAGTATTGTCATCAACAGTCTCACAATCAAGCACACTAATTGTACAGACTAAGTCCGTGAAACGGGTCCTTAAATATTTTATTATAAGCCAAAATAAATAAACAGAAATATCTTACAAAGTTACCAGCTTCTAACTTGGTAATTAGCTCCTCTCTAAATTGCTCTTGAATCTCCAAAATCATACCGAGCACTACTTGAGAGGGGAAAAGTAAGGGGTGAGCATAGGAATTCAATTACCTTTGGATGGATACAATTTCTCGAACCTGCATGATTAGTTCTTTTAAATCCATTTATAAATCAAGTTTATAAATTCATGGTATCCAGAATAATCACATATTCAAAACTAAAACTAAAACTATATCATTATTATACATATCATACATCAACAAGAATATAAGTGAGCTCTCATCTTCCCATCACGGTCCTGTAATACCTCTGTAATAGAGGTACCCAGCATCCTGACACTGTCCGTAGGTATATTAGCAAAAACCTATGCAGGGGCCTAGGTCTCTCAACTAGTATTGCAGCAATTCACCAGTGATCTAAACATACTGCGATGCTATTATGGAACTCAAGTGTGTGATCCTATGGTATGTACAACATGTAATAGTATACAAAAACCATGCCTCTAATAAATAAACCAGACTTTAAAATTCAGCTTGGCATTATTCTAGGATTTACTATATATAGACAGCATACTATTGTTTTACCCCATAGTCACAATATAAAAATATGTATAAAATCCACATAGTCTAATCCCAGCATAATCCAATAATTTTCAGCAATTTCATAAACTATCGTAAAATCACGATTTTTCATATATGAGTTTTAATGCGATTAAAATCTGAAGAAATATAAAATTCAGGTAATCGAACCCCTACTTCGATATCGTAGTAATACCAGGCCAATGACACTCGAACAATCCCCCCATTGGCCACTCACTTAAACGGTAATTTCTAGTTCCTGATAAGTCCACTTGAAAAAGTGACTGACTTTTTAATTGGAGCTTCAAACATAGAAACGGAGGTCACCATTAAATTCAGAGCACCAAAAAATGCTAAGTTAGATATATATTTTGTCAAAAATGGATCCCGATGCGAGACCATACTGTGGCACGTAAAACGGTACAATTTTGTGCCACAAAATTTTAATTTTTGTTTCTCAATGAAACATAGTGGTATTTTATATCAAAATTTAAGTCTTGATCTCACTGAGTCCAAATTCGAAGTCAGAACTCAGTTTCGAGATCCCTAGCATTAATTAAGCCCAAAAATCCGAGAATAACATAAATACTACCTTTTGAAAATAATTAGAAAAATATCATCTTTTTCTAATTACTATTTACAACACTTACTGTTACCCTTTTACTTTTACTAACTATAATTATTCATGATTTTTAACCCTCTTTCACCTCATATATTTATCTCAGGTAAATAAATCATATGATCAAATTAATTATGTAAATATCACTTTTTACATAGTTGATAAAAATGGTAAAAATTTACCGGAGATGAATTTTGATGAGCAACTACTCGGAGTTAGTAGGCGACGACAAGAAGAGACTCCACTTGCTGGAGGTGTCAAAAACGGATGTTGGACGGTGCTCCGGTGGTTTGAAAACCTCGCCGGAGGCAGAATCTTTGCAGGGCCGCTGCGACTTCGTCCGACGTCGAAATGAGGCGAGACCGGTTGTGTTAGCTTCGTCTTCGAAATCTCTTTGATGCAGGCCAGTACATGGGCCTAGTTGGGTGACCGTGGCAATGTGGCGGAGCTCGGAACGAAACTGCTCTTTTATCTCGTTTTCTCCCTTCCAAGCCCCTCACTTAGAGAATTTGAGAATTTTTAGGGATTTATAAACAAAAATCGGACACTGTAGTAAATGAATAAAATATTCAGATATTTTCAATATTTTATTCCAAAATCACTTATTTACAAGTTTGCCATTAGATGCAAAAAAAATCCATTTTAACCCTTCAAAGTTTCAAATTTTCAACAAAGTCAAAATGATGGAGCAAATTCTTAAAAGTTTCAGATTTTCCACAAAGTCAAAATGATGGAGCAAATTCGTAATGATTACAAATGTCAAAAGCAAAATGACTAATTGCTCTTATCTTCATTTGTCAAAATCTATGGTTAGTTTCATAGTAGTAGTATCAAATATTTTGTTTTACTGTTTGATTTTGTGGATTTGGCTTAAAGAAAAAGCACAAAACAAGGCTTCCAGGTACGTATCTGTTTTAGGGAACAATTAATCTACCGAAAGATTTAAATAAAGAGTTCAAAATACATTTGTCCTTGATTACTGCATTAGCAAAATTGAAAAAGAAAAAAAAAATCTATAAAATAAGATAATGCGGTATCTGAATTCTTAAAACATCACAGAAAATTTGTTGAGATTGGCATTGCAAACTAAATATTTTGCCACTTATATCCAGTAAGCAATCCAAGAAAACAGAACAATGCTAATGCCAAAGAAAGTTCCAACAACTCTATCAGCTGAGCTAATGACAGAAAAGACTTCCATGGCGTTGAGAAGGGCCGGCGATGTTGCTCCCTCAGCTGGGGAATTAGTCAAATTGGCCGTACCACCCGTGATAATAACCGGAAATATTGATACTGTCACACACCGTCCAATTCCTAGAAGCCGAGTTATGTTCAGCAGTTGGCCATCAATAGAGATAGCAACCTTCCTTCTTGCTTCACCTTCTTGATAGGCTGGAGTAATATCGAAATACAACACAAAATAGGCTGAGACAAGAGATTTTTCCCGGAAATTGATTGGTAGGAAGATGGACTCGGAGACATTATTTGCTTCAATTGCGGAATCTAACACCACATTAGGAGGGTTGTTTTCCGATGTGTCCCATGAGGTTGAACCAATACCCAACGATAGATTACGGGATGTTGAGACTTCTTCTGGCTTCCAAATTCTGTTGTAAATATCAACATATGTGGGAAACCGGTCCCTGAAAATTCCACAAGTCAGTATGTAGCTGACTAACCATAGAAGTGAAGTTAAGCAAACGTATGTTAAATTTGAGTACTTACGGGACACTTTGATTGGCACCATAGTTGATTCTGCTTTCGAGGTACAGAGCTATGCTATTGTTCATTAACCTGTACACTCTTTGGTCAAGAGATGAAACTTCGAGTGTAGAAATAAAGGGAATTTGATTGTTCTGTGTTTGAATCAAGCATACATCAAGGGCATTCTTTTTGGTTATAATGAATTCATGGTAAATTGGATCAGAGCTTAGAGAAGTTAAAACGTTGACGTTTATATTGCCAGATTGGACTTCAAGACCAAATGCTGGAGGCTTTTTGAGGTTGTCATAGTTGCCATAGTAAAAACCAGCACGTACAAGGTATTTTGATTCCTTTTCTAATGGCAGGTTGTAGCAATTCTTGATCCCACTTGGGAAAATTCGGAGTGTGTTCATTTGCGGAAAACTGGAGCTGGTTGAAACGAGTTTGTTTTCTCCACTTCCTATGAATTCATTGTCAGTTGTCCATGCCCTATTAAGTTTTTCATCAAAAGTGGTGTTCGTAGCTCCACAGTCTATTGAAAGCCAAAGGTAACCTGAAACAATTATTTGATCTCAGGTCATTCAAGAGATATATATATATATATATATATATAACATATATTAAAGAACATTTTAAGATGTACTACGAAACTACTTATCATTAGAATTTCATATTAAGGAAAAGGATCAAATACGTGTGCCCTTGAGTCTTTCCAATTTCGATAAATATATATTAATTAGCATCATCTTTATTCATTTAATTGTGAAACAGATCAGAAAACCCATTCCTGAAGTTTGGGGACGAGGAAAATAAAGGACTTTTCTCATCTTGAAGTGAAGATCAAGATTTTTTATAATGTACCAAAGTGAAACATAAAATATACTCGTATAAATATTTATATATTTATTTTTTGAGAATAACAAAATTGAAAACTTACCATAGGAATAGGCCTGGAAGCTTTGCATTGCGACCAACATTAAAACCAGCATCACCGTACTTTTCCAGTTTCCCATTCTAAAGACAAATTAAAGAATACTTATTTAATATTCTCAAATATACTTGGTCCCTTTAAATGTACATAAATATTTATGAAAGACACAGAAATACAGTCCAAGTCCTATGCGGATGACTCCATATGTTAGCATAATCCATTTCCTAACACTAGTAACTCCTAATTAAACGGATAAGCGTAAATTACTATAAAGATTATTTGTCTTTTAGTTCTATGAATACGCGTAAATGTATCTAAAAGAAAACGAAGTCGCTTGTCATAGTGGTCAATTCTCCAACTGGTCTCGTCCTAGCATTATTACCATTTCATTACGTCCGCTATTCCAATGTAATATTTTATGTGTTTATTCTCGTTCAAATGGATTATATTGATGTCTTCTTTTACTCGTTGGCTTATTACTGTTTGTTTTTCTAATCTGACGATCATTACATGATTCGAACTTCTGTTCTACACATGGCACTGTTAGATACAATATATTATGGACCAAATTTCAGAAAGCATTTTTTCGTGACCAATACTAACTTTCTAGAAACAACAAACGGATTTACTTTTTTCATTTTATTTTTTCTTTCGTCTTAGTGCTCATCTGAGAATAGGCCCGATTTTCACTAACGCACATGTAGAGATTCCAAAATTTTAACATCTATATTATTTGAAATCACATGGTATTAAGTATCAAACTTTCTTTAGCCAAATTGTCGTAATGAAATAGTCAAATTCTCCAGTTTGAGATTTGAACTAAAACTAAATTTAAATCTATATCCACATCATAAAATAAATTAAATGTCCAAGAAAACAGAACAAGGCCAATGGAAGTTTTTTTTCTGGTCAACATTGTAAGGAAGGACAACTACCACGGCCTTGAATTCAGACCGATGTTGATACTTTGGCCAGTCCCTCAATGTTTCCTAGTTGAGTTAGCAGAGGTTTTTTGCCACAATGGGACAAGTACAATTCTTTTAGAGCCAAATATTGGATGTCATAATGAGCTTTTATCTGGTGCTATAACTCACGATTTTGGCGTCAGGAAATTATCTGAGAATGTCAAACGGGAGCATGGAGCGGATTCCATAGAACATAAACAGAGGACATCTTGATTTCTAGTTGCTATATATGGCCTTCTAAGTCTCCTCAACTAGAGGTACAAGAATGGAATGTAGGCCAAAGAATGGAAACTGATAATTATCGGTGTCCTTTGTGCAATGTCGAGGATGTGACTCAAGTCACCTATTTTTGTTCTGCCAGTGTATCCGGCCACTTTGGTTCATGTCACCATGGAAGTCGAGAATGTCTAATTGTTGTACACGTTTAACTTTTGGGCAGTTTTATAATTAGTTAGGTATTTATTTATTAAATTTGAAATTGAAAAACTAACTAGGAACGTGTAAATTTAAGTGGCCAATTAATTTTGAAATAACTCCCACTAGTTAGTTATTATCTATCTCTTAATAGTGGCTAAAAGTTAGAACATAAGTTTCCCATCAGCTAATTTCTCTTTTAATGTATATACCGTCTTTTTGATAAGAGGAGATATACGGGAAAAACTTCAGAAAAAAAAATACAGAGAAAGTATTTTATTAGGGTCTTAAGTCTAACAAGATAATCTATGTATTTCCATAATTTCATGGGATATAGAGCTTGTATAGACTAGTAAAAATATATTGGTGTTATCTTGAATCTAAATGCTATAGTTGGAGATAATCGGGTATGCATGTACTTTGTTTATAATTATTTTGGGTTATAAGTTATATATATGTATGCGATCATTTAGTTTCAAATTTGAAATTATAGCTTCAGAAAATTTGAAATTGTATTATTGACGTGTGTACTTATATGACTTTTACTCAATCCATAAAGTACACGTTCCTATGTAAGATTTTTCTTCATTATTTAATTAATTATTTTCCACTGAGAATTTTGAGCGGATATATACTATTTGATTAATCAATACTACAAATTAATCTTGATAATTTTTGTTGGTATCACGTAATCTGGATTAATTGCTTTTAGTAATTAGTGTTTTATTTAGGATTACTTTAACAGCTTTATGAACTTGCTTTTTTAAATACATGTGATATTAACTATTCTCAGCATATATATATATATATATAATGAAGTTTATGTTTTAATTTTAATGCCATTTTGGAGAGTTTATGAACATTCGCATATCTACAATATATTGGATGTATATCTGATCATATTTATTTTGGTGTATCTTATTTCATATTGAAATATCTAGATGATTATATGGTCATTTATATTGTTAATACGTGAGTATATGTATCAGGTTTAAGATTTATCCTTAAAAGCATGTGATCATTAGTATTTCTTTTATTTTTCACAAATATATAGTCTATATGTCTCATGATAATGTATTTTGTACATAATATCGTATCTGTGAATATAAATGAAAAATAATTTTGTGTATCACATGAAGACTATCAATTAATAAAATTATTGTGTCATATTTTGAATATTACATTTGAGTATTTAAGGTATAGCCACAGCATCCTTAGTTATGATAATGTGATAGTGATGATGGCAAATAATATTAGTCACATAAGGCATTAATTTTAGTGACATAAAGTAATTGTGATTAAATATAAAATATGGTGATTTAACCCCACAGGGAGGTCATTATATTTTTGTTTAATTAGAATGAGATAGTAATTAATAAAAATAATGATATATCTAGTTGCCCACAGGTCTAGAACATTTTTTTTTGTGTAGAGGATAATCACTAGTCTCATTGTAAAGTATAAAAAATCAATTGCATGTTGTAATTTTGCCCACGAGAAAATTATAATAATGCGTGATTTTATTGGAATAATTTACATAGGTAGATTTTCCATACTTTTACACTTCAAAAATACGTATGATTAAGCATGTTATATTTGTTTTATTTGCAGTTGTTCAATTTTTATCCGTTCTAAACTTTGATTCATCTCGTGTCTCTTCTCTAAAAGGGGATAATTATGCTGATTGGAAGGAGAAAGTTCTCCTCACATTAGGTTGCATAGACCTTGATTTAGCACTTCGTGTACATGAACCTCCAATTCCTACTGAAACAAGCACCCAAAATGAGAAAACATTATATGAACATTAAGAGCGATCTAATTGCTTAAGTTTGATGTTTGTCAAGTCTCATATTTGGAAAAGTATTTGTAGTTCAATTCTTGACTGTGCTAAAATTAAAGAATATCTCAATGCTATTGAGCAACAATTTGAGACTTTAGATAAGGCATTAGCTAGCACCCTAATGACAAAGATGTGTTCCATGAAATTCAATAGTACCAAAGGAGTGCATGAGCACATTATGGAAATGAAGAATTTAGCTAGACAACTTAAATCACTGGAGATTGAGATGTCGGAGTCATTTCTAGTTCACTTCATCCTCAACTCTCTCCCTTTTTTATATGGACCTTTCGAAATTTCCTATAACACATAAGGAAAAATGATCAATCAATGAACTTCTGATCATGTGTGTTCAAGAAGAAAGGAGGTTGAATTAAGAGAGGTTACAAAGTGCTCATTTAGCGACTCATGGCAAGAACAAGCATGCCAAGAAGGGGAAAGAAAAGGCACTTCTTAATCAAGTCAATAAGAGTGTTGTAAAGTGCTTTTTCTGTAAAAAGAAAGGACACATAAAAAAATATTTGCCCCAAATTTTAGGCTTGGCTCAAGAAGAAAGGTAATCTCATATCTCTTGTGTGTTATGAATCTAATATATGTCATGTTTCTCATAAGACTTAGTAGATTGACTCTGGTTCTATAATCCATATTTCTAATACCATGTAGGGCTTCTTAAACCAAAGAAAACCAACAGAAAGTGAGCATTCTATCTATTCTAGAAATCGGATGCGCTCACATGTGGAAACTATTGGAACCTACCGTCTTGTTCTTAGATCTGGTTTTGTTTTCAATCTTGAAAGGACCTTTTATATTCCATCGTTTTCTAGAAACTTTATTTCTATTTCCAAACTTTTACCCCATGATTTTAGTTTCAGTTTCTTTGAGACTTCCTTTCGATTGTTAAAGACAATGTTGTTGTTGGTGATGGTATTTTAGAAGATGGTTTATTTTGACTTAATTTAAGTCCCACTTTTGTTTATAACCTTATGACTATGCATGGTATTATTGGCATTAAACGTAGTGTGATTAATGAGAAATCTTCCATGTTGTAGCATAGGAGATTGGGACATATCTCCATTGAAAGGATTAAACGATTAGTAAAAGATGGAGTCCTTGAAGCTCTTGATTTTGCTAATTTTGGTATTTGTGTGGATTGTATTAAGGGAAAGCAGACTAATAAAATCAATAAATGTGCTAGGAGGAGTTCTGACATTTCAAAACTAGTGCACACTGACATTCATGGTCCTTTTGAAGAAGTATTTTTGAATGGTAAGAAATATTTCATCACTTTCATTGACGACTATATATGATATATGTATCTCTTTTTGTTTTATAATAAAAGTGAGGTAATTGATGCTTTCAAAATCTATAAGATAGAAGTAAAGAAACAATTAAGTAAACAAATTAAGATCGTAAGGTCTAATAAGGATGGGGAATACTATGGTAGGTAAATGGGAATGGGACAACACCTAGGTCCATTTGCTAGGTTTCTACAAGAGCAAGGCATTGTAGCACAATACTCATTGCCTGACAAACTATCTTAGAATGGTCTGGCTAAAAGACGATACTAAATACTTATGGGCATGGTAAGAAGTATGATAAGTAATTCTAAACTTCTATTATTCTTATGGGGTGAAGCTCTAAAGACTACTGTGTATATTCTTAACAGGGTTCCAACTAAGGTAGTTTAGAAAATGCCTTTTGAACTATGGAAAAGTTGGAAACCTAGTTTAAGATATATACACACATGGGGTTGTTCAACTAAAGTTAGAGCATTTAATCCACAAGAGAAGAAATTAAACTCAAAAACAATCAGTGGATATTTCATTGGCTATGCAAAAAAGTCTAAGGGATACAAATTCTATTGTCCTTCCCATAAGATGAAAATTATAGAGTCAAAGAATGTAAAATTTCTTGAGAATAATGAGATTAGTGAGAGTAGCCAACCTCAAAATTTAGTTTTTGAGGAAATTCAAACTTCTAAGCCTACTCTTGAAACTTCAGGTCAATTGGTTATGTTTCAAGATTATCATCAAGATCTGATAAATAATGAACAACCAATTATTGAAGTACCTCATTATGTTGAGAATGTTCTAGAAGATCCAGTTGTACAATGTCTTCAACAAGAGGATGTTGACATGACATTAAGAAGATATACTAGAATAAGGAAACTTGCAATTCCTTCTGATTATGTGGTGTACTTATAAGAATCTGACATTGACATTATTATTGAAGATGACCTTATCACGTTTTCACAAGCTATGAATGGAAGCAAATCCACATTGTGGTATAATGCCATGAAAGATGAGATGGATTCAATAGCTAGTAACTAAGTTTGGGATCTTATTGAATTACCTAAGGGAGCAAAGGCTATTGACTGTAAATGGGTCTATAAGACCAAAAAAGATTCCTTAGGCAATATTGAAATATATAAAATAAGACTTGTACCAAAGGATTTACTCAATAAGAAGGAATTGATTATCACGATAATTTCTCTCCAGTTTCCAAGAAGGTTTCATTTGGGATAATCATGGCATTAGTTGCCCATTTTGATATAGAATTACATCAAATGGATATGAAGACGGCCTTCCTTAATGGAGATTTAGAGGAAAAGGTTTGCATGAAATAACAGAAGGGTTCATCTCAGGTGGAAATGATCACCTTATCTACAAGTTTATATATGGGCTAAAATAAGCATCCCGCCAATGGTACTCAAAGTTTCATGATATTATTTCTTTATTTGGTTTTACGAAAAACATTATGGATCTATGCATATATCATAAGGTCAGGTAGAGTAAAATCATTTTCTTAGTCCTATATGTGGATAATATTTTGCTTACTTCAATCGATTTGGGCTTGCTTCATAAAGTTAAACAATTTCTCTCTCGAAACTTTGACATGAAGGATATGGGTAAAGTGTCTTATGTCATTGACATTTAGATTCATAGAGACTGATCCCAAGGGACATTAGTATTGTCTCAAGATACTTATCAATAAAATTCACCTGGTATAGCGCTTATTATCAAAGGTGACAAATTCAGTTTGAATCAGTGCCCTAGAAATAATTTGGAAAGAGAAGAGATGAAGAATATTCTTTATGCTTTTGCAGTTGGAAGCTTAATATATGCATAGGTCTGTGTAAGACCTGATATTGCATATGTAGTTAGAATGTTAGGTAGATACTAAAGCAACCCCAGTTTCGAACATTAGAAAGCTACAAAGAAAGTCATGAGATATCTTCAGGGGACTATGGACTACATGCTTAACTACAGATGATCTTATCATCTTGAAGTGGTTGGATATTCAGATTCTGACTTTGTCAATTTCCTTGACTCTAGAAAGTCAACATCTGAATATGTCTTCTTACTAGCTAGAGGGGCCATCTCTTGGAGAAATGCAAAGCAATCATTAGTAACCTCTTCAACTACAGAGGCAGAGTTTCTATCGTGTTTTGAAACGATGTCACGTGTTATTTGGCTTAGGAGTTTTATTTCAGGACTTGGAGTTATTGATTCTATTTCTAGGCCCTTAAGGATATATTGCAATAATTCTGCTACAGTATTCTTGGCTAAAAACAACAAGAGTAGGAGTCGAAGCAAACATATTGACATTAAGTACTTAGCCGTTAGAGAACATGTTAATGATAACAAATGTGGCATTTTAGTACATCAGCACTATGTTGGTGGTTGCAGATCCCTTAACTAAAGCATTGACACCTAAGTTGTATAAGGAATATGTGCAACACATGGGACTTAGTCCTATTTTGTAAATATGTGTAATTGAGATACCTTTTTATATTTTAATGCAAAATTTGGTATTTATACTGTTTATAAAAATGATATTTTTCTAAATATTTTTTTAAAAAAAATACTATGTTTCTAGTAAAAATTACATCGGATCTAAAAAAACATAATCCACCGAGTTTTTCAAAATTTTCCTAAAAATATCGTACAAGTCCTAATTTCCCTTTTTCGTTGGTCTAGCCATCACATTTAAATAAAAAAGTTGGCCCATTTTGTGGAACAGGCCTCCTTTGAGGATGGACCAGCCCTCGACGCCTTGGTTGGGCAAGCTCATGAAAATACAAATTTTTATTTTTATTGATTTTAAGAGATATGTTTTCATAGAATTACAAATAAATTTAAATATTTAATAAATATAGATAATAAAAAAATAATCAGTAACACTAGAAAAATTAATATTATATGATACATATACATATATACTTTATAGATTATAAATATTGAAACTAAACAAATTATATGTTTTGTAAATGAAAACTAATCTCTTTGTGTTAATAAAAACAAAATACACAAGTCTAAATGGGTCAAACAATCATCGGTCAGGATAGACTGGCCCACAGTTATAATATTAGAGGAAATTTAATTTTTATGATATTTTTTTCAAAAAAAATTGAAAAAATCTTGGAATTTGAAATTGTTTTGAAAAATTTCGGATTTAATTATAAAAATACCACTTTTTATTAACTGATGAGATACTTAAGATAACTAGTTGAGTTACTTGAGGTAACTTGAATAGTCACTTCAAGTACTTAGATTAGTTACTCTAAGTAACCTAAGCGGCTACCCTGAGTACTATTGAAATTACCAAATTTAAAAAAAATGATATTTTTCTAAATATGTTTTTAAAATATTATTTTTCTAATAATACTTTTAAAAGTGATATTTTTCTAATAATGTTTCAAAAAAAAGTTAGTCGGGATTTTTCAATTTTTGATATCTTGGGCTGGAATTTTGTAAATAGTCCATAATACTATCGCCTAACCAATCCTAACTCTCATAGACAAGCTAGGCTGAGCCAGCACAAGCCAAGCCGACCCAACTAGACACTATATGAGAACGGATTTAAAGCAGCCCATAGGCCGAGGCCTAGATTTGCATATCTATCCTCAGCCTTGCCAATTGCTTTATCTTTGTTGGGGTTGCAAGCTGCGATAGGTAAGATGGTGATTATGTATAAATTATTGTTATTATAATTCCAAGTAAACATATGTTTGTAATTTATACACAATTGCGTGTATTAATGAGAAGAAAACAGCAAAGAAAATGGAACTTTCCGTGAGGCTGTTTTGCTTCAGGTGTGTCGTACAAGTTTTGAGCGGAGCATAATGCAATATATATGAGAGGAATTGTTGTTTATGACTCCCGAATAAATGAACAACTACTTATAAGTGTGATGGTCGTGCTTTTAACGGATTGAGAGGGGGAAATAAATAGTGAGCAATGCCTTTTTTTCCCAAAGCCCAATGCCCTGCTAGAACTTGAAAGGTTCTGTCACTAATCGGGGGCCCAATATCGACTGGTTTATCATCCCTTCCTTTACGAGAAGAAACTAACCAACCAACCATGAAGAAGGGTTCACATAGCTGCAGCGTATTAGAATAGGCTATGCCATCTCCATCATCTTGAAGGTCATCTTTGGAGTCTTTGACCACTTCTGGCTCAGCATTATGAGGAAGCACAACTAATACGACGTTGAATTCAGATAATGTCAATGCTTTAGAAGGTCTCAATATTTCCATGTTATATGATATGTGTACACTTAAACAACTAAAACGAATAAATAAAATAAGAAAAAGATTAAAAATTATAATTAAAAAAACATGGCATTCTCTCTCGCCTCCTCTCCTCTCCTCTCCCTTCTCTCTCACCTCTCCTTCTTCATCCCTTCCCCTCCTTCAACATCGATTTCATCTTCACACGGATTTAAAGTGGTTGGGGTTGGGAAATGGACTGAACCCAAAAGCTTTCCTTGATTCCACGAGTCATTGATTTAATATTTCACCAACTCCAATCGTCGTCCACTTAGCTAGAGAACCCATGACTAGACATAATCTAGCTTGATTCTTGATTCATCATGTCGCGTTAGTTTCCTGCACCCATTCCATGTATCACTAAAATTAGATCCACATTTCTCTGTAGGGAATTAAATTGGCTCCTTCCCTCTTCTGCCAAAGCCATAACCTCAAGTTCTCGATCATCAAGTTTTCTTGTCTCTTATCATCTCTTTCCTCATCTTCATCCAATCGGCTCAAAACTTGGATCCACATTTGGGTTTGCACGTATTTCTAGATTATCTTCAAATCCATGCTGGCGTTCCTCGAGAGAAGAAGAAAAATGTGGAAGATTGAAGGGAGAGGGAAAACATTTTCTTTTCTTTTTTAAAAGAAAATTTTAGTACTTGTATTATTAATTAGTAAATTTTTTAAATACATTAATTATTTTCCAAATTTTATTAAATCTTACAAGAGTAATTAGTAAATTCACTAGTCAAAATAGGTAATAGGTGTTTAACTCGTAAAAGTATGAATTTGACACAATTTTCAAATGTAAAGATAACCTTAATAATAATCAAAATTATGGGTATAAATCTAATAAACAACGAAAATGCAAGGATAAATATGTTATTGTCCCTTAATAGTATTTATATAGAATTAAAAGTTAATTTAAATATATAATGAATACATATAATTAAAGAATAATCAATATCAACTAGAAAAAGTACTAAATATTATACAATAAATACATTTATATACTCTACATAATATAAATATGGAAAACTAAACAAATTTTTTTGTATTATATTTCAAAAAGTAAATTTTTTGTCTAAGAAAATATAATTATAAAAAGTCCGAGCCAATACCTATCGTGTGATATGATACGCTAACCAACTGATCATAATGTAGTTGAGAGAAGGATATAGATAGAATTAGTAATGCCCCGTTTGACCTTTTTAGGATCGATTTGTTAGATAAGATTTTTTAAGAGTAAAAAATGGACCTCATCAGAACTAAATAACTGAACAATGCCCCTAGCTTAACTCCAAATATGACTTGACATGACCTTATTTGGATTTGATATATCTCTACACTTTCTCGTAAAACTCATCTCTCCCACTTGTCTTCATTTCCTCTAAAAATAAACTTCTCAAACTTGAATTCAAAACCACCTTAAAACTTAATACCCTCTTTGGTTGCTTCTCCATTTTCTTCATTTTTTTGTCTCAATAAACTTTGAAACACCTGTAATAGTTAAAACTTGTCCAACTAAAAGTAAAAAGTCGTCCTCTATGAAAATTTTAACATCGACATAATTGGAAAGAAAGAAAAATATACAGTCAAAGTCACTAACAAAAACTCCAGTGCCGAACCTTAATATCCCAAATAAAAATCTGGTCGATTTAAAAGGGGAAAAGGAGTAAATATTGGTTTAATAGAGGAATAAAACATTGGTTTTATATTTAATAATAAAATCCTTTTTTTTAGATTGTATCTTAAGAAAAAAATCTATCTTGACATCATCGACTAATGTAATTTCAGATTTTAGTGAAAGTTTTTCCCTTTTCAGGATTTTGTTAGTAGTATTATTGTTAGTTTGATATGGGTATTAGTTGTTAGCCATTAATGTATAGATTTTGACCTGTGTTGGTTTTGCTAATGGGAGTTATGGACCGAATTCGTGTTGTGGTTTCTTCTTTTGGCTTGTGGTTTCTAGGTAGTTGTACAATATCTAGATTTTAATAATATTTTCTGGTATATTTGATGACAATAATTTTGCCAAAATTCATCTATTTAGTAAATATTTAAGTGAGATTCAGTACATTTGATAACGATCTTATTTATTATTATAAGTCAAACAAAACTTGACTTTATGTGTGGCTATCTTGACTTTAAATTAAATATTACTTGACCCAAGGTGAAGAACCTTTTCAAGTTTTAGGGTTCGTTTTTGTATGATTACCAAATCTTAAAATGATTGATTTAATTCTAATCATCAAGCAAGTAAGCAAACTAAAAAGAAGACAAGTAACACACGATATGTCATGGTTTAGCTTTGTAAACAAAGCCTACATCCACGGGACAAAGAGTCCAGCTACTATAAGGAAAATCATTCTAGTCAAAGAGATAGAAGACTACACAAAGAACAACTCAATCAAAGATTTAAAACACCCTTCTAGTCCTTGGTCAGCCTTGTGAATCCTCTTTGATGCAGCTGATTCTGAGCTCCAAGCATCCCACTCGAAGCTGTCCAAAGCTGAAATCCCTTCAGCTGGTATACTTAAGATTCCTTCCTGAGAACACCACGATCTACCTCCCATAGATCAATACCTAAGATCTCTCTCATGTGTACTCTTCTTGAAGCCATAGAAGTTGAAATGAATAGCACACGATGAAAAGCTCTGCACCTCCTTTTTGTTTCTGGAAAAATTATACCTAGAGACCCAAAGGAAGAAGAAGCTGATATGCGGATTATATACCCAGCTCATTAGGGTACAACCCTCACAATCAGCAATGTCAGAACAAGATAAAAACGGTTATAATAAAATCCACGTCACATGATCAGCAAAACAAGGAGAGAATATCATTCTAATAGTAACACAGAGATAAAAGAATGATATATCAACTCATATGAAAATAATGACGTATAAAATATAATGAAGAAAACTGAAGAAATCAATATGACTAAAGATATACTATTCAAGCACAAAGACATATCTTTGACCCGATTTAGAGACAAAAATCCAATCAAAGATATAGCGACCCGATTTAGAGACAAAATTCCAATCAAAGATATAGCATACCCTCTCAAAGACATATCATTGATTTTTAAGAGAAAATATTAATAAGTTTAAAATCTGACAAAAGATATAACATTCATGCACAAAGATATATCATTACAAGAATTTTCATAAGTTGCCAATTTACAAAGGAGGGCTCAATAATCTCCCCCTTTGGCAATCTTATGAAAAAGTAGATCCTACCAACCATGAAATCAGACAAACAAAAATCAAAAGATAACAAACCACGAGAAAATCTGATCATGACAAGATAAGATAAAAAAAATTACAGCCCAAGCACACAATTCAAAGTACTAGAAAAAAAGAATATCCCAATCAAAAAGAAAGCATTAGTAAAGCATGGTCTATATCTCCCCCTCTTTGTCATAAGATATGCCAAAGAATAAATAAAAGCAAATAGAAAGGATACAACTACCGCAGTGCTGAAAGATCAGGCATTGCTGAAGGATTGGCATTGATGTCAGACACAATAGAAGTATTGGAAGGCTATTGTGGCACATCTGTAAGGTTTGTCATAGTGGCTAGAGCAAAGATAGCAGAGGCATCACTGACCAGAGTTGGTGAAAAATTGGCTAGTGAATCAGCAGAGTGTTCAGCAAATGAGCTGGAATGAGAACCAGCAGAGGACTCAAGATGATACTGCCAATCTCTTAAACTGAAGATGCTACTTGTGAGCTTGAACGTGAAGTTTTTTCTCAGACTCCAAGGAGTTTGAACATGATGTACTACCAGCTCTTTGGTTTCAAGCTAAGTGAATGAAAATCAAGAGTTGAATGCATTGTTGGTGGCATTCAGTTAGAGTTATATGATTCACTTCGAAAGTGAAGATCCAGATGGTGAAGGAAACAGTGGTGGATTTCGTCCCCCGTTTGTGGTGGCCTTCAACTTGACCCAAAGCATTGCAATATGAGGTGACTCAGACCAAACCCTTTTTATAGAATAATAATTGACATAAGTTTTTACCCGACGTCCAAAACCAGATCTTGTTGAGTGGCTTGAGAAGAATTTGGTGGGAAGTGAGAAAAAAAATGAGAACTAAAAATATAGGATTTGAGAGCAGATAAATCAAGCAAGAGATGTGTGAAGAGGAAACCACAAAGACAAGCAATGGTAAACCAATGAAGACAAATGACAGACCATTGAACAGAAAAATAGTCCAGCCGGAACAAAGGTAAAAACATTGAAGAAAAATGGCATGACACTAAAGTGAGTGACCTAAGTAAATGCTAGTGTCATGACAACCCGATGCTTAATAAACAAAATGGAGTGCTGCCTTGATATTCACACACACGATATAGAGAAGCAATCAATCCTAATAATTAGGTTCAAAATCTTGAACAACAATATGCCAAAATGCTTACCTATTAAATGAAGTCATCAAGATAAACAAAAGAGAGATTAATGAATAAAACTAAGCTGATTGAGAAGATTCACTTATATGTCACAAGTTTGTTCAACTGATTGAAGTATATTGAGGAAAGGGGATAGCCTGCAAGATATTTTGACAAGATTATATTCAAGGCTAAAGAAGATTGTGTTAGATTCATTGCCCAAACTTTATTGTGTGATGTGAACATTGCCCAATTTTTATGAAAAACCTCTTTCCTCAAGTCGAGGCTGGTGGCTTTCACACATGTCAGAAGGTAGCCCTTGTCTCTAGTAGAGTATCCAAGACATAGTGGGAGCTATTCTTGTCAACTTACTCAAAGTCGACTGCACACAAACTGGATGGTAGTCCTTTCTAGTCCCTTTTTTTTCCTTTTTTTTTTTAAACCAACACTTGTGAAAGATAGTAAAAAGACTTTAGCTCAGCTTGTTTTAAGACTCTCTCAATTGTAAGTAGATGACACTTAACCAATAAAGATGGTACTTTGAGAGCATAGTTACAAAGAGAAAGACATAACAATGAAATTTATTCAGCAAGAGAGTTAAGCCTAAACTTATATGTTGGAACATTAAAATAGACACCAAAAAAAAGTTTAACCATATGTGCACCAAGAAGTCAAGCAAGAGCATTTACAAAGTGCACACACCAATATCTTGTCTAAGCCATTCAAACTTATTAGGGGGAAGAGCTTTTGGGAACAAATCTACCAATTGTGCATCAGTGAATACATGTGCAAGTGTGATCATATTTGTTTCAACCAACTCTCTTATAACATGATGTCGAATGTCAATGTGTTTTGAGTTAAAGTGCTGAACAAGATTCCTAGAGATATCAATTGCACTAGTACTATCACAATAGAGTAAATGAGAATCCTGTTAAAGCCTGTGGCCTTGAAGCATTTGCATCATCCAGAGCTACTGAGTGCAACAATTTCCAGCTGCAATATGTTCAGCCTCTATTGTGGAAGGTGAGAAAGAGTTCTGTTTCTTTCTAATCCACAAGATGAGCTCATTCCTAAGACAAAAATATCCACCAAAAGTGCTTTTTTGGCCCTCCAGATTGCTTGCCCAATCTTCATCATTTTTCATTGCTATACTACTCTCAGTTTGCATAAATCTCATAAGGTCCATATGTAGCAACTCAAGTGGTAATGAAGTAGTAGGATATCCAACAGATTTATGACTGATCCTGGTTTGTTTTTCCATTTGACAAGGTCCACAAACAAGGCCAAATTGATTTGACAGCATTGAAACACCTGTTACAGAATTGTATTTGATCAATCTATGTAGATCTCCAAAATTTTGGTGTCCAAGCTTGTAGTGCCATAGCTGTGTGTCTTGACAAATTGTCCTGGGACATACTTTATTAGTTGACAGGAGATAACAATTGTCACTATACATATGTCCTGCGAGGATAACTCTTCCTGCGGCATCAATAACCTTGCATGAATTCTTTGTGAAATTGACTGTGAGTTGATCATCACAGATTTGACTGGCACTAATGAGATTAGCCTTCAGCTCCTCAACATACAACGCATCCTTCAATTGTGGCATACCCTGCAAGATCAGTGTTCCTTTTCCAAGTATCTTTCCTTTACTTCCATCTCCAAAAGTAACAAAGCCATCAAAAGAAGACTCAAAGTTAGACAAAAAGGATTTAGTACCAGTCATATTTTCTGAGCATCCACTATCAAAGTACCAATGATCATTTTTATAAGCAAGTAGAGAGGTATGTGCAACATGACAGGTTGTATTCTCCTTTTTGACCCACACCATCCTTTTATGATTATATTCCTGACCATTTTCATAGCTCCTGTATGCATGTTTTTAGCATTTTGTGTATGTAATGTTGCAACCTGAAACATTTTGGTCAAATATGACCATTTCTCCCACAAAAATGACAGGTAGGGACGAACTTGGTTACCTGAGTTTCAGCTTTGGAGGTCTCCCCAATTGCAAAGTTTTATAGCTTAACAAATACTGGTGTTGAGATTTTGGTAACAACCAAATTAGTACATCCAATCCCAATTTTGTCTTGTGCCTTCTTTCCCATGCTTAGGACCTGATCCAGCTTTGCACTTCCCAATGATAGCTCTTTGATAATTTCATTTGCCTTGAATAGTTCATCTATAGTGTGATCAAACTATCTTTTCTTATTTTCCAGCTCTACTCTCAATTTTGTCAATTCATTCTTGTACTTTTTTTTCTCCAGTACTGAAATTTGCAATTTCTTTTCAAGATTTTTGGCTTTAGTCACCATGATAATCCATTGATTGTACATTTGCTCATATGCTGCTAGTTTTTCCTCCTTAATGTCAGATCCTATTGTGCTGTTGCTGTCATCAGAATCAGATGAGATCTCATTTAGGTTTTCATCTGCTTTGACAGTGAAGGCAATGAAATTACTACTCTTATCTTCATCATCTGCTTGATCAGTCCCTTCCTCCTCAGAATCACTCTAAGTAGTGTTGAGCATTTCCTTTTGCTTTTTAATGTGACCAAAACCTTGGCACTCTCTACACTGAATGTCTTTACCCTTTTTCTCGTTTTCTCTCCTTTTCTTTTGACTAATGAGATGAGTTTGACGAATTTTGATTGTAGCTATTAGATCCTCCTAAAATCATCACTGAGCTACTTTTCCCTTTGTAATCTTGACCTTTCTTTCTCAAGCTTTTCCTCAGAAACTTAGCATAATTTCTAGTTAGCAGGGCAATTTTTTCTTCGCCAAGATTATCAAGATCCTCTCCAGTTGGTAAGTTAGATGATTGACTCAGTTTGAAGATTACTCTAGAATTCTTATTTTTGCCTTTATCCCATCTCTTCATATTGAGTTCATAAGTTTGAATGGATCCAATAAGCTCATCCAAGTCCAGGTCCTCCACTTCTCGGCATTCTTCAATAGAGGTGACTTTCGTTTTGAATCGTTTCAATAGTAATCCCAACACCTTTCGAAACATCTTGGCATTCGAGAATGACTCACCTAAAATAAAAGCTTCATAAGCAATATCACAAAGTTTAGCATAAAAATCACCAATTGTCTCATCATTTACATGGTTAAATTTTCAAAATCAGTTGTGAGTTTTCTCAACCTAGATTTCTTTAAAGATGTTGTTTCTTCATTTTTTGTTTGCAATTTTTCCCAAGCATCTTTAGTAATTGTACAATTAGTAATGACCTTAAATTGAGAAGCAGACACAATATTAAAAATTGCATGTATAGCTTTAGAGTTCCAGTTAGCAAGTTAATACTCAGTGGTTGTCCATTCACTAAAGGTTCAGCTTTTGTTTCACCATCTTTAGTGATTGTGGGAGATGACCAGCCATACTCAACAAAGAACCAAGCTTTTTCATCTATTGCCTTTAGGAAGGCTCTCATCCTTGCCTTCTAAAAAGGGTAATTAGATCCATCAAGTAGTGGTGGTCTACCTACAAACCCCCTTTACGTAAAATATCCATTCAAGCAAACAAACAGTAGACCAAAATCCACAAAAAAAAAAAAAAAAAAAGCAACCAAGATCTATCTAATTACAATCAGATCCCGCTCTGATACCAAGTGTAGGTTTCGTTTTTGTATGATTATCAAATCTTAGAAAGATTAATTTAATTCTAATTACTAAGCAGGTAAGCAAACTAAAAAAAGACAAGCAACACACAATATATCGGGGTTTAGCTTTGTAAACAAAGCCTACATCTACTGGACAAAGAATCCACCTACTATAAGGAAAACCATTCTAGTCAAAGAGATACAAGATTACGCAAAGAACAACTCAATCAAAGATCTAAAATTCCTTTCTAGTCCTTGATCAGCCATGTGAATCCTCTTTGGCACAGCTGACTCTAAACCCCAAACATCCCACTCGAAGTTGTCCAAAGTTGAAATCCCTTCAGCTGGTATGCTCAAGACTCCCTCCTGAGAACACCACATTCTACCTCTTGTAGATCAACACCTAAGATCCCTCTCAGGTGTACTCTTCTTGAAATCCCTTCAAGAAGCCATAAAAGTTGAAATGAACTGCACACAATGAAAAGCTCTGCACCTCTTTTTTGTTTCTGAAAAAATTATAACTAAAGACTCAAAGGAAGAAGAAGCTGATAGGAGGATTATATACCCAGCTCATTATGGTACAGCCCTCACAATCAGCAATGTCAGAACAAGATAAAAACCGTTATAATAAAATACACGTCACATGATTAGTAAAACAGATAGAAAATATCATTCTAATAGTAACACATCGATAAAAGAATGATATATTTATCTCATATGAAAATAATGACGTGTAAAATATAATGAAGAAAACTGAAGAAATCAGTATGACTAAAGATACACCATTCAAGCACAAGGACATATCTTTGACCCGATTTAGAGACAAAAATCTGGTCAAAGATGTATCATACCCTCTCAAACACATATCGTTGATTTTTAAGAGAAAATGTTGATAAGTTCAAAATCTGACAAGAGATATAACATTCATGCGCAAAGATGTCTTTATAAGAATTTTCATAAGTTGCCAATTTATAGAGAAAGGCTCAACATGAATTCACAAACATATATAAATTGTATTTAATTTTTTGATTAAAGAGATTTTAACTTCAGTCAATAAAATCTTGACATGGGTCAATATTTTCTTAACCTTAACCTGATAAATGAATTGGGCTAACAAAATATAATAAAATATTTTATCCTAAACAAGAAAATCTTGATGTAAGGTCAATAATATTCAATTTATAAATTTAAAAACATATCATATATGATCATGACCAAATTTTATATGTACACTTCATAGTCTCTACTAAAAATGTTATTGACTCCAAGTCAAACATTTTTTTCCTTAAATTAATATCTTTTTTACCTTGAGTCAAGAACATTTTGGCCCCAAGTTAATAATTTTTTGCTCCAATTTCAAGAATTGTTTGACCCTAAATCACTAATTTCTTACTCCCAATGCAAGAGTTTCTTGATTCGAAATTAAGTTCTTTTTGTCCTATTCTTATAGAGCAGTCTGAAGATTCACTAATCGTACTACAGAATAGTATCCAATTGCGGCAAGTCTACCTATTATGCCATGAATTACCATAGCATGAATACTTTTGTTTGACTGAGTCCCCACCAATTGATTTAATATACTGATGATCAAAGGTCAAGAGGATGTTTATCTAAGATTATGTTAGTCTTGACCGTACGTTAACATCAATTTAGCCTATCTCTTTAAGTCAATATAATATTGACCAATGGTCAAGAAAATCTTGATCTATGGTCAAGTTAGTCTTGACCATATATCAAGATCAGTTTGACCTACGTTTTTACAATAAAATCTACAATATATTAAGAAGAAGATGAATATACTAAAACATAAAATTTTTAGTACAATAATACCCGAATTAGTATCATGATCCTCATTCAAATATTACTCACTCAATATGAACCATAAAAAACTAATCTTGAATAAAATTTCCTTACTTACCTTCAAAATCTAAATAACTCCTTAATATAGTCCTTATATCTTTCTAGCTGAATTTTTTTTATAAAATAGTCAAATAACTGTTGAGAAACACAATTGTTAACAAAGAAAGAGAGAGAGAGAGCTAGAGAGAAAAAGTATGAACTAGAAGAGGGAGAGAGAAAGAAGGAGATAGAAAATGAAATGAAAGACAATGAAACATAGAAATAAAGAGATTAATCGAGTTAACAGTTCAGACTTTCACATTCCTCTAAAGATGGAAACAAAACCCCTGATCTTTAGAAAGAGAATTAATGAAGAAGAAGAAGTAAGAGAAAGAGAGAGAGCGAGAATGAAAAGGAAAAAGTGATAGCAGATTATGGAAAGAGAAAAAGAGAGGAGAATATTTAATGCTCTACCTACTATTTTCACTTTTGGCTAAAGGGCAAGCTTAGAAACCATTTTTTTCTCTTTCTACCTAATCCTCGTTTTTTAGTTCTAAAAAAGTCACTATATTATCATACTCCTAAAAAAGATTAAAAGTCCCCAATTCATCCTGTCCATGTCCTTTTCTCATGTAGTGGCTTAATCAATCACACCTTATAGAAGAATTGGGTTGGACCAGCTACAATGTTAAGTCGGGCTAACGCAACTTAACATTATAAGAGGAAATTTAATATTTTATAGTAATTTTTAAAAAAAAAATTAAAAAATCTTGAAATTTGAAATTGTTTTGAAAAATCTCGAATTTAATTATAAAATATAATTTTTAAAATTATTTAGACAAATACCATTTTTTATCAGTTGATAAGAAAGCCAAAGTCTAAAACCTAAAATAAAATTTCAAAATTGTTAATAATAATTAGTTAAAATTAGCCAAAGCCCAACGCAAGAATATAGAGATTCTAGTGAAAAAAAAAAAGGAGTTGAATGGGTTCAAAAGACTTTAAGTTGCCAAAAATAATGGAAAAACGAAGAGATAGAGAGATAACAAAGAGAGAGTAGTTGTGGCATATTCCAAAAGGTGAGAGAGGCATATTATTTCAAAAGGCATATGTTGTTGCATTTTATGTGACGTCGTCCAGTCGTTTTGCATCACATGAAATGCGACATGATAACTCTATCATGTCGTCATTAAAGGGATGTGATACCGCGGCTCCTTCCGTCGCTTTAAAAGTGATATAAAGGATCAATTTTTTTAACACTTTTACTTATAAAAACCCAAAAGAATTACAAGAATACGGAGATAAAGTTTTTGTTCCAATTTTCGCATGATTTTTTTTTTAATAAAAATATCATATTTAAAAAAAAATTAGAAAAATATAATTTTTAAAATGATTACTAGTTATCTATTTTCAAAAATTGGTTATTAATTACTAGTTACCAGTTATAAATATACTTTGTTATTATCACTTTTTGAAAATTGGTTTTACTAATTAATATTTTAAAAAATGGTATTTTTCTATATATATATTTTTTGCTTTCAAAAAAATTAAAAAAAAAAACACACACACACATTTTTATGACAAAGACCGTGGATCTAGAAAAACATAGTCTATCCTATTTTTCAATTATTTTTTCTAAAAATGTCATACAAGGCCTATTATAAGCCCGAATTTTTTCGCGTAAAGCTAACATCATTAAGCGACGTGGAAAAAATGACGTCTTTATCTTTTTTTTTTGTAGTAGTGATAATTTTAACAAGTTTGATAAATTATGAAAGTCAAATCACACAGTATGAGACTTAAATAAATTAAGAAAGTCAAATTATACACTTTGAGATTTAAAGTGGTCAGACTAAATTAGATTCTATAATACCAAACCATGCAATAATAAAACAACCAAGCAAACGGAACAAGGCCAAAGGAAGTTCCAAGAACCAAATCAGACGATCTTGCAACCTTGGAAACATCAATCACAGAGAACAGTTCAATAGCATTGAGGAGTGCCGGCGACGTTGTTCTCTCCGGCGGAGAAATAGTCAAATTGGCAGTACCACCCTCAACCTTAACCGGATATATTGACACAATTACTTCACCACGTCCAATTCCCGGGAGCCGAGTTGTGTTCATCAGTTGACCCTCAATGAAGATAGAAACTGTCCTAGTATCTTCAAGTATCCTATAAGCCGCCATTATATCAAAATACAATATAAAATACGCCGATACTTGAGTTTCATCGCGAAAATTGATGGGTAAGATGATGCATTCAGAGGCATTATTCGCTTCAATTGCGGAATACATTACAACATCTGGAGGGTTGTTCTCCTCTACCGTATATGAGATTGGAATGCTTACACCAAACTGACTGCTGAGGTATCCTGTGTCTTCCAAATCCTGTTCTACTTTTCCACATATTCGTTAAATCGATCCCTGTAAGTTAATTCCACATTCATAATTAATTGAGCAATCAGTAATCATCAATCTTCCGGTTAAAAGAGGAATTCTAAGTAAGTAGTACTATCCCCAGCAAAAAATAAAAAAATAAAGTAAGTACTAATATGATCACAAAAACGACTAGGATGTCTTACTAATTAAGTGACTATATAGGGCAAAGATAAGTATTTGAGTCAGACCTTAATTTGTGTCTATCTCATTCCTCAAAACACTGAAGTACATCTTTTTATTATTTTTTTTTATTTTCAATTATTCATGACAAAGACAGCCATGCATGGATGGAGATTCAACCAAGTAGTACTCTTAATGACTCTTGTNTACGGGACACTTTGACCGACGCCATAGTTGATCCTGCTTACGAGAGACAATGCCATGTTAGTTAGTGTTCATCAGCCTGTAAACTTCCTGGTCGATGATGGTAGCTTCGAGTGTAGAAATGAAAGGAACTTGATTTTCTCGTGCTCGAATCAAGCACACGTCAAAGACGCTCCTTTCTGTTGTGAAAATAATGTGTTCATGGTAAATCGGATCGAAGTCGAGAGAAGTTGTAACGTTCACGTTCAAATTGCCCAATTGGAGCTGAAGATCAAATGTTGGAGGGTTTTGGAGGTTGTCATAGTTGCCATAGTGGAATCCAGCACGTACGAGGTACTTGGATTGGGGTTTTAATGGTAAATTGTAGCAATTCTTGGACCCGTTTGGGAAACTTCGAAGTGTTGCCATTTGAGGAAGATTGGTGGGCGTGGAGAGACGCTTGTTCTCTCCGGCGGTTGCTAACGTGAAGTGAGAGCATCCACGGACGCGGTCGTTGCTCTACAGTCAATGCTTAGCCAAGATTCACCTGAAACTACGATCGAGTGACAACAAGAACAATAACAACAAAATTTCATGATGATAACTTATACGTATACTAGAATTTCATATCATATGCAAATCAACTAATTTAATAAGCTACTATATTTACATAGAAACAAAAGAAAAATAAATATAATATATATATATATAGTAATTGTCTAAGATATTATGTCTAATTTGTTAGTGAATAATCTTACATCCAGCTAAGAAGCAGATTAACGCATGATTTGATATATTTTAGTTAGTCTTGAAGCAGACACTTCCATGCGTAATCCATGTAGTAGCATAATGTTTTATACTAGTGGATCAAAATCCTGTTTCCAGAGATGACGTATACTACTGAAACAAGAATTAATAATGGATTTTGTACATCTTCATAGGATTTAGAATAAAAACCCACCATCTGAATAGACTTGAAAGCTATGCAGTAAAGCTACCAACAGCAAAACCAATATCATCATCGTCCAGTTTTCCATTCTGAAGGAAATACAATTTTGCTCTCAAAAATGTTGGCTAATAAGGAGTTGTTAAACATTCCGGAATATATATACCACTTTGCAATTATATATCTATATGTGTGTATATAGTATTGAAAAGGCAGACAACCTTTCGGCACAGATAGAAATACAAGGAAATGCGTGGAGTCCCACATACAAATTCCCCAAACTCCCAATGTTACTTGTCTTTTGGGGTAAATATGAATTAAACTAAAGATATCTGGCTATCATACTGGTGAAGTTTCCGCTCCAGCTCATCCAAGGAGTATATAGCCATTTTTGTACTTTTCTTTTGGAATGTTACTAATATACGTCTTTAACATGTCAACGATCAGTCATCCTGTGTTTTGCCCTATTCATGACACCGCTTTTTTTGCCTTTCATAGAAGAAACATTGACAAATTTAGGAGTGGTAGTAGATAAATAAGGCAAAGGACGTTCGGAACTACTCTACTAAGTAGTAGTAGTAGCAGTAGGAGTAATTATGATTACTATTATGATTAATAAAGTCATAGAAACCTTTTTGTTTCATATGAATCATATCTTTCTCCAATGTTTTACTAGAAAATATGAGGATACACTGAAATCTTAGCATGATAAATCCTAAATTCCATCAACTATAAACGCCCAGCAGATTAGGTTTAAGCAACATCTCACAAAAATGGAAAACTATGACTTAAAAACTAGCATGTACAGTAGAGTATCCTATTAATGTATTACATTCCTCGTAATGGGTTGGAATAAGCAATCAACCCAGACAGATTTCCACCTTTGAGCGAAGGAAAAAAAAAAGAAGTGCATTCAAGCAAAATACTGTCATTGGTCAGTTTTGGCCTTTCAAAATCTGATTTCTGCAGTCAGGATTGAGAAGAGCTCAAAACCAGGCCTTTTAGGGCTGCCATTTGGTCCTCCAGAAGCTCCCTTCTGCTTAAAATTCTATCAGATGTACAGTCTTCTTCCTGAATCAATTATAAAGTGTTTATTGAATAATGAATGCTCCCCATTAACTAAAAATAAAATCACAAGTGAAAAACTTGCAGCTACTGTTATTATGTCTAGCACATAATAACGTATTATATACTGATTCTAATTTAAAAAATAAAAAAATAAAATCTAGTTTTACCATCACAATAACCTAACGTTTAGAATCCTTCTAGCAGCAGACAAAATTTTAAACACAAGCAAAAAAGAACATCAATAATTACAGCAAGTCAAGGATTTACTCTATATATACCAAGTCAATAATTACAGTAACAAAAGTACTTATCCAATATAAAACTGTAGTAAGTCAGGGATTGACAATCTGCATAAAAAAATATTAACTCACGTCGCCAGTTGCAGCAGATATTAGCGCTAAGAGGGTTACAGTTGCTGCTTGGTAATCTGTTAGGATCTTGTACGTGGAATCATCTAATTTATCCTGCAAATTTGTAGACTTCATTAGGAAAATATCTAAAATATAGCAAAAATCCACTGAAAGCGCTTACCAGAAGCCAAGAGCTAAACAAATACAAGTAAGCAAACATGCAAAAAATTTGTAGACGACTGCCTTTGAGATGCAATGACTCAACAATAATCTATTGTGCATGCATCTAACTTTCTCATTCACAAGCATGGGGCCATCTTGACACAAAAGGCTTATAACAGTCTTAACCCTCCTAAATTAACTGCAGCAGTTTTGATGAAGTAGTAATTTTTACTGATCCAGAAGTCACCGTCTTCTTTAACCATAACTTTGATGAGTTCAGGATTAGCAAAAGACAGGGTCTTATGTTGGGTTATATATTAAAAGCAGGACTATTCTGGACACAAAAATATGATATAAAATAATTTTTGGCTATTTTGATGAATCTAAGGAGGTGCCAACTTCATCTCTTACTCTACAAAAAGTCTACTGCTTTATAATTTTCTGTTCACAAGACAAGATGATCCGTAAAACCATTTACTCATCCAGAAGTCACCATCTTCTTTAACCATAACTTTGATGAGTTCAGTAGTAAAAGACAGGGTCTTATGGTGGATTATGTATTGAAAGCAGGACTATTTTGGACATAAAAATATAATATAAAATAATAATTTTGATGAATCTAAGGAGGTGCCAACTTCCTCTCTTACTCTACAAAAAGTTTTCTTCTAATAATTTTAAAAAGTTTACTGCTTTATAATTTTCTGTTAGCAGGACAAGATGACCAGTAAAACTATTTCATATCAACGATGATAACCAAATGCAGTAACTTCTCTCTTTCCTTCTCCGATACAAACTGTGAAAACACATATTGCAAATGACAGTTATGTAACAAAAACCACCCTAGCAGTGTCATTCATAAGATTCTTACTACAATGTTTACTTGACTGGTGCATTTTAAATATCATCTCCCCTCATTTAGGCTCCCAATTTGCCAACTCCCCACTCCACATTTGATCTATACTATAAAGCCTTGAGTCAACCTTTTAGCTTAGCTATAACCTTAATTGGCAATATCCTTATTCTTTATTATGCATGTATTTAAGTAAATACGTGTCCTTACTTCGAGGATGCCAGGACTGCTAACGAGTACTGAAAATGATTGGTCTTGATAGGTATTCCCAAGTTCTTGGACCAATTAGCACAAATAATTATCTTTTTATTGGTAAAAGTATAAACGTACCTTCAGCCGAGTAATAGCAACAGAAATGGCCCTTCCAGGAGCTTGAAGAGCTTTATGATGAAGCTATACGCAGGAAATCAATGTTAGTAAATTGACCAGAAAATCAATGCACTTATCTTTACCATAAAGTTCAAACAAGTGAAAAAATAGGTAACCTGTATATAAAGTAGGGAAACAACTTTTGGCAGAAGTGAAACTGGATCTGTTTCGGCCGAAACTTGAGATGTCAAATCCTAAAAATGACATAAAAAAGGAAAATAATAATTAATAAAGAAAAAGCTATTGAAATGCTGCAAAAATAATTTGTTGATTTCTCTGTTCTTTCATAAACAAAGTAAGGTTTCTAACACTATCAAAGAGAAGGGGACAGGATGGAAGAGGGTGGGAAGAAGAGTAAGTGGCTTCCTGAAATAGTTTACTAATCCTTAAACCAGATCGCAGATTCATGACAGTACTTTTTCTTTGCGTCCTATAATGTTCTGTAAGATTATGAATAGAACATTAGACAAATATATTTGCCAAAGAACCTTAGCCTACCTTTAACTAGCTTGGCCATCATATACTACATAGGCGTGACAAAATGACCTATATCTGGATATGTAAATAATTCATTCTGATACTTCCTTGAACAGGTAAAGTAGGAATACCTTGCGATACGAATGCAGAAGTGTTCTTTCCAATTTCTTGTCAAGCTTTCGTAATATTAATCCGCTGCAAAACATGAATTAGAAATTTATAAAATATAGATGCTCCAGCCTCGTAAAAGCAACACAACCAAGTGATTAAATAGAGCACAACACTACCTCTCTTCTGCAATAGCTCTTAGTGCAGTCATGAATGTTTCCACCCGCTGTCATGGAGAACATTGAAATTTTCATGTTGTCAAGGATATTTTTTAAAATGAATTAACCACATGCAAAGTTTTATAGAATGAAGTAACTATATGCAAAATTTGTGAAGTTCCATTTCATTAACTCTATTTTATACCCACTGTATTACAATTTTAAGAGACAGAAGAGAAACAAATACAAATACTTAAAATATGGAACCAGATAAATTTGGAGAATCTCTGGGAAAAAAAAAAAAAAAAACCTCTCTTGTTCTTATTTCCCAGATGAGTTTTAAGAGTATTTAGTATTTACTCATATATTATCATATAATCAGAGTGCAGTTCTTGAACAATTGCTTTCACAACAATAATCATGCGCAACAGAAACAGTGCTTTCAACAAGCAACCACTAACCTTTCCTTCTAGAGCTTCAACTACCGCAAGAGCCATATTTGACAGTGATCCAGGAAAACTCTTAGACTGCAAGGCCAAAAGAAACTAAAACTTAGGTACATACTTCAAACTACCATAGCAAAATTTCAAATAGTAATATCACTGGCACATAGAACAATATTAACTGAGGTTCATGATTATTTCATACAATGGTAATTCGTTCTCCAGGAGTAAGTGAAACAGAATCGGAATTCTGAGATTCTTCAACTTCAACTCCATTCTTTAATTTGTTGTGCAGATCCTGAAATTGGATGAGTCCATAGTATCAGATTTTCTTTCAAACTCATAATACATAAAAAGATCATCTGAAATGCATAAAATGATCCACAAACATTACCAAGTTATGGATGAGAGTGTCTGCTATAGCTGCAGCTGTTGTTCTTAACAAATGCCTGTGCAAAATGACCTGTTGACCTAGATTATTAGGCTTCTGCCACACAATTGACCACGTAATGTATCCTCTAATAATGTTTAATACTAAGGAAAAACTTATTAACTGAAAATAATTAATAGCAAGGAAAACTTACCGAAGTCGATTGGTCATCTTCAAACAAATCTAAAGCTTTTTCATACAATTGCATGTTCAAGAAAGACTGCAAAGAAGGGGAGGAAATTGCAGATGGAGAGAAAAGTAGCTAATTATAAAGAGAATTTAGCATACAGAATAATTCAAATACATGGATTCTTTAATCATCGCTTGTAGTACTCATAGTTCCAATAAGTACTCAGGTTGGAGAATTGGAGAAACTTATAAGATAAAACAGTTTAAATACTAATCACAGGCCACAAAAATAAACCAATTGTGAGTCCACTAACCTCGTCAAGTTTCTTTTGCAAATTGTCAAGCAAGCTCTTCATTTTCTCAGCATTTTCTGTAAACAATGCCTTCCTTTTCTGTTTCCAGAAATCGACTAGCTTAGGTCTTAAATAGTTTGCTAAAGGTCTAATAACTGTCTCCAGATCATCAATACCTACCACATTTGATAATGAAATAAATTCCTGCTCGGTAGTAGTTAGAATGGACAGTTCCAACATTGAAAACAACAAACCTTGTTCTTCAAAATCAGGAACAAGAACTGAGATCTTCTGCATTACCCATTCTTCTGACGGAATGTTGTTATTGTCCTCTTTTGGTTTAACTGATTCTTTCTTTACAGCTGATTTTGAATCTGAGACTTGCAAAGAGGAGGTATCCTTGCCTTTTCTCTGACCTTTCTTTGATTTTGCCGCAAAATTTTCCTGGGTATTCACACTAATTTCAGTTACACTTGCTGCCGCCGCAGTCCCAGAAGATTTACCTCGTTTTTTCTTTGATCCTTTCTCAGTGGCCTGTTTATTACTACTCATCTCATGAACAGTTTCACTTGAATCAGTAAACCTGCTTGAATCATGTCCAACTTTGATATCAGATAAATCATTTGATAGAACTACACCAGATGACCCTGAAACACAAAAGGTTTCCATATCCTTCTCCAGGCGGCCATACACATCCTAGTCAAAGAAATAACAACACCAAAAGCATCAGACAGGAGATATTCGTGCATATATATGTGCATATATATATTGTGATGCTATAATAGTTTGCCTTATAATGACAGGCTACAAAACTGTAAGATCTTAGGTTTACTTGGATTTCAGTTGCAAAGAAGAAATGGAGCAAGCTCCAAATGAACAAGGGTATACAAAGTCGAAAAGGAAAGAGGCATTCAAGTTGAATAAAGTCCACTACCAACCCTGACCCCAGATACCTTGTCATTTTTTGTTAAGTAAATCTTTATTCTCTGCAATGACAAACTAAATCATCCAAGCATTCCTTCCTAAAGCAAGGTACAGTATAGAGTATACATGCACTAATAGTAGGGACTTGACAGATGGACATACATCCATCCTGCCCAAGCTTCAGCAACCTTGTATATATATATATATATATATATATATATATATATATATATATATATATATATATATATATATATATATACAGTTATACACACAAATTCAAGTGACAACGGAACCACACAGAAAAAAACCCGAGAGTCAAACTTCTCATTTCCTATTTTATATTTGCAGCACCAGGAGACATAATCAGGTAAATCAATCTAATTTAATTGTCAAACCAATTGTTTGAACCAACAAGCAGTTATTTCTAGTAACAATTCAAAACAAAATATACACTTACATATCAAAAGATCACAAAAATTCACATCAACATCTATGCCAAAAACACAGTAACTCTGAAGCAACAGGTGGACTGCAAACAAAGCTGATAGACCATGAATTTAAGAGGGCCCACCTTGAGAAAGCCATTACTAAACAGATATGACTCTCCAAAGATAACTGCTTTATTAGACTGCAAGAAAATATCCACAGAAAGGTTATAGCAATCAACAGGTTTACTGTGAAACTAACATTAATGAACTTAGTGCTGGAATATTACCTTTATTTCCAACTGAACGGAAGGACAAAGGGACAGAAGTTTAGATGCGTTTTGAGACCCAAAGGATGCAGGTAACACTGAAAGAGCACCAATCCTGCATCAAACCATCCAATAAGAAAAAGAGAAGCAATCTGAACTACTAGCATTTCCTACACAAGTGTTTTGCTTCCAGCCAAAATATAAAGCAAATAATTTCGCTTTTGATTACTGTAAGTTGATTAACATTTCACATCAGTGACTAAGGAATTTGCTCAAATAGCACAACTTTTTAGAAGTTTTTGGAAAGATTAAGCTATTTGAACAGGATACTAGGTAAACTTTTTAGTATAGAATTTCCCTCACCAGCTACTACGTTCAAGAGCATCCTCAGTAGCAGCATCCAGCATTTCAATCAATGAGGGATGAACAAACACATCAACCAAAGCTGTACCTTCAGGATACCTGGACTAAATTGGGGTGCAAAGCCAAAAGACTTTAATAGATAAAATTCTAAAGGATCCTCAAGTACAAAATTATTCTTTATTGAAATTCAATAATGTCCTTAGCTTATCCAGAAAACGTGCATCCATATTACAGCAATCAGATACCTTCAGATACTGAATAGGCTGGGGAATGCCAAGATTTTGAAGAACCTCGTAGCTGATGAAAGAATTCTGTGGCATATAAGGAAACAATGTTTGGCGGAGAGAGAGAAAGACAGAAGTTAGCACCATTTTAGAATAATTTTTCCCATTGAGAAAACAAGATATAAGAGAAATCCATCATAAAAGAAAATAAAATGTATTAGGTCTTTGATTTAACAATAGTTCAACAATTAGAAATGCGGTAAGAACCAACAAAATATGCAATAGCCAAGCATTGAAGTTGCACAAAGTCTAGAAATGGATATCAGTCAAAGAACAATATAATCGTTCATCCTGCCTCTGAATTATATAGAAGTTACAAACAATAAACCAAAGAGAAATCCCAACGTCAGGTTAAACTATCTGATCAACAGATCAAGTATGTCTTGCAGATATCAGATTAACACTACAAGTAACTATACATGATGGAGATTATACGTCTATTTTCTGTACTTATGTTAGACGTAAATACAGAAAATAGATATTTAACTATTTAATTATTTTAATAAGTGTAATTTAAAATTTGAGTAACTAGTTTGATATTTCTTTTTTACATTTGTTTCTAAAATATGTCAATTTCCTAGTTTTGTTTAAGAACTTCTCTATAAATAAGTTCCTCTATGTTCATTATTTTTGAGACTTGATTAATGATATACAACTATTCAAAAATTCTCTCTCTAATATTCTCCTTCTCTCTCTAAAATTCTTCCTCTCTTTTTCTAAATTCTTCTATTGTTCTTCCTAAATTCCTCTCTTTCTTTTTTTTCTCTCATTTTTTCTAAATTTTCACTCTTCTTCTACATCATTTGGTATCAGAGCCTCGTTCAATTTCCTTAGACCGAATTGTTTCTCTGCCGAAATCTCTCCAAATTTTTTTGTTGCTCTTAGTTTCGAAATTTAAACTTATTTTCGTCCAAATAAAAAAAAAAATTATTACAGTAACAAGGATCAACCACTACCACCAATCTGCTTCCGCCGCACCACCCGAACCGCCACTTCCACCTAGTTTTCTTCTACTTCCAACCACGAAGTCCAGTCGTTGCTGATCTCCTTGTGGCGACCATCTAGTGTCTTGATAATATCAATTAGACAATGGCTATTTGTGTTTGTGCTCTTTGGTTACCCAAATTGTAATTTCTTCCATTACAAGTGTTGAAACTTCTACAAGCACATCAAGAACAGCAGTGTCGGGCCTTCTACAAGCAAGTCAAGTAAAAGCCCATTGGAACTAAATCAACTCCACAGTGACTAAATCCTCCACGGCATCTACCAAGTGACTAAATCAATTAGTCCCATTCATTGTGTCTACTCGGTATTTCAGCCAACCCTGACAAGGTTAAAGCCATTCGAGAGTGGCTAGAACCCCCTACCTTGACTGAAGCCCATAGTTTACATGGTTTAGTCTCATTCTATAGGAGATTTATTAAGGGTCTTAGTATCATTACTCCCCAATCACCGAGTGTTTGAAGTTAGGTACATTTAAGTGGATCCTAACTGCACATAAAGCTTACGTTGACATTAAGCAAAAGATGATAAAAGCTCATGTTCTTAGGCACCCTGACCTTTCTAAGGTCTTTGAAGTTGCATGTGCTGCTTCTGGTGTAGGAATAAGATGTGTTCTTAGTCAAGATGGTCACCCAGTTGCTTACTTTAGTGAGAAACTCAATGAGGCAAAACAACGCTATTCCACTTATTATAAGGAATTTCATGCTATTGTCCAATCTTTTCGTCATTAGCGTTATTGTCTATTGCCCAAGGAGCTTGTCTTTTATTCTGACCATCAAGCCCTTCGTTGCCTAAGTTGAGCTCTAGACATGTTAAGTGGATTGAGTTTCTTCAAGATTATACCTTTGTTCTTAAACATCGTGCCGGGATTAAAAAATAAGGCCGTTGATGCTCTTAGTCGTGTCGCCACTGTTATTCTATGCACAATACTCAGGTAGGTTTTGAGCGCCTTAAGGATGAATACTCTCAATGTCCAGATTTTGGTATCATTTATCAAGAGGCTTTAGATAACTCTACTCCTACACAGGTTGATTTTCTTATTAGGGATGGTTATCTTTTCAAAGGTGTTAAGTTATGTATTCCTCGTACTTTACTTCGAGAATTCTTAGTATGGGAATTACATGCTGGAAGTTTAGTAGGACACTTTGGTAGGGATAAGACCATAGCTTTAATTGAGGATAGATTTTATTGGCTTTCATTAAAAAGGGATGTTGCTCGCATTGTCTCCCAATGCCGTACTTGTCAGTTAGGTAAAGCTAAGAAGCAAAACTCAGGTCTGTATACACCTCTTCCTGTGCCACATACACCCTGGCAAGATATTAGCATAGACTTTGTTTTAGATTTGCCCAAAACTGCTCGAAGTCATGATTTCATTTTTGTTGTTGTGGATAGATTTTCTAAGATAGCTCACTTCATCCCTTGCTCTTGAAGTATTGATGCTTCACATATGGCTAAGTTATTTTTTAAAGAGATTGTTCGGTTACATGGCCTACCCACTACTATAGTGTCTGATAGGGATGTTAAGTTTGTTAGCTACTTTTGAAAAACTCTTTAGAAATTATTTGGGACTGCATTGAAGTATTCTTCTGCTTTTCACCCTCAAATTGATGGTCAAACTGAAGTTGTTAACTGTAGTTTAGGTGATTTGCTTAGATCCATGGTGGGAGAGAAGTCTGGAAATTGGATCTTATTTTTCCTCATGCTGAGTTTGCTTACAATAATTCTATGAATAGGTCGACTAGCAAAAGTCCTTTTGAGATTGTCCATAGTGTTTCCCCACGTTCACCCATTGACCTCATTCCTTTGCCTACTGATTATCGCTCATCTAATTTTGGCCAATCTTTTGCTGAGCATATACATGATTTGCATGCTGAGATTTGACGAAAAATTGTTTTGAGTAATGATACTTATAAATTAGTTGTTGATGCACATCGAAGGCATAGAGAATTTAACGAAAGTAATATGTGATCGTACGCATTTATCCTGAACATTATCCTAAAAATGTTGTAAAAAAAGTTACATGCTCGAACAATTGGACCTTATCTTGTTCTTCGTAGGCTTAGATCCAATGCTTATTTAATTAATTTGTCATCGAACATATCTATTAGTCCAGTTTTCAATGTGGTAGATTTGTTTCCTTATCACGGCACATTTGAGCCTCCTGCTTTGCCTTCTTTTGTTTCTACAGGCACATCTTCCACACCGGTTCCCCGTGCTCCATCTGCGTCTTTGGACCCACCAGACGTCATTGTTGAGGTTTTAGATGACGAATTTGTGACCTCGTCCTCTGGTTGTTATCGTCGTTTTCTTGTTCATTGGAAAGATCGTGCTTCGACTGATGATATTTGGCTTAATGAAGATGAATTTCGTCGTCTTGATCCTGATCTCTTGGACAATTACTTGTGTGTTACCTCGTCGGAGTCAAGTTCTTTTCAAACGAGGGGAAATGATGGAGATCATATGTCTACTTTCCGTACTTATGTTAGACGTAAATATAAAAAGTGGATATTTAGCTATTTAATTATTTTATTAGGTGTTATTTAAAATTTGAGTAACTAGTTTGATATTTCCATTTTATGTTTGTTTCTAGAATATGTTAGTTTCCTAGTTTTGTCTAAGAACTTCTCTATAAATAAACTCTTCTATGTTCATTATTTTTTAGACTTAATTAACGATATACAACTATTCAAAAATTCTCTCTCTAATATTCTTCTTCTCTCTCTAAAGTTCTTCCTCTCCTTTTCTAAATTCTTCTATTGTTCTTCCTAAATTCCTCTCTTTCTCTTCTTTCTCTCATCTTTTCTAAATTTTCACTCTTGCTCTACATCAATACAATTAGAAAAGCCAAGAGGACAGGGCTCTGTACCTGCGAGAAAAAAGAATCAACGGATTCCTTTTGAGCAACGGCAAAGACCTGTAACAAAATTACACATGACATCAAAACACAAATCCCAACAGTCATATAACATCAAAATATGCCAAATCCAGAAGTTTCATTACAACAAAATCAATAATACTATTGCTACAAAATTTCCTGTAACTTGAGGAGATTATAAGGATTTCTTCTTAAACATGCGTAAATTTTCCAGAAATTATAATCTTCACACTAAATTTTACAGTATATTTCCCTCAAGCTGAATTCAAATTGCAACAATTTGAGACAAATTCTATTATTATATTTTAACAAAAATTCCTATAATAAATGAATGCAAGGAAATGCATCTAGAAAATATAAAATCAAATAATGCTGAGGCCATTACAAGTATTTCTTTTTTTATTACTTCACAAGTTTCTCCTCGATGAATATAACCCTTAATCTGCTTTGAACATACACCAATAAACAGGCAAAACCAAGATAATGCTACATACATTCGGTGTCCAATGAACTCCAGCTCGTAGTGATCCAAGAATCTCGCCCTCCTTCAGAAGTCCATTAAATATAGACTGGAAAAATGAACTATCAACAACTACACCATTCGTTCCATCCATTTCTTGCAGAAGTTGCTGCAAAGAACTCCACAGCACCGTCAAATTTGTCGGAACAGTGATACCTCTTGAAGCACCGCGAACCATGGCACTAACACGAGCAACATAAGCAGGGGTATACAATTGCCCACCTTCAAGCCTTCCTTTCACCTAAACACACAACAAACACAACCATACCACCACAACCCTCTTCCATTACTCACTCAATAATCACTTAAGAGTACAAAACTAATCAATTTACCAAAATCCCATTTCGCTAAAAACACATAAACAAACAAATTACCAAAGTCCCAAGCCGTGGCTCCAATATGGATGCAATCAACTCAGAACCCACTAGCAACTGCGCCGCGAGCTCGGCCAAAGCGATCTGGCTACATTCTTGAAGCCTATCATTAACTTCTTCAGCAACATTATCCCAATAAGACTGTGATATCACTTCCCCTTGAATTAACATCAACCCAGGCTCATCCGAAACAATTTGGTGAGCTTGCTTCTCAACATAGTACAAATCAACCCCAACAGTGTCCGCCAAATCAATCAACGAAACACGCCCTAGTTTCTTGATTTCGGTCAAAATCTCATGCCTCAGTTGCTCCTATTGTTGTTATAATTATCACACACACAAGTCACAATCAAAACTCAATTATTGAGATTATTCGAGTATTGGGTGTTCTCCGTTAAAGACTTAGAGAGAGAAAGCGATATATATATATATATAGAGAGAGAGAGAGAGAGAGGCGTACAGGAGTGATGTATTCTTTGCCGGAGACGGTGTGGAGAAGGTCGAAGTCGATGATGTGGAGCTGATGGAGCTTTTGGACCAATTCGACGACGTTTCGTTCCGATAATCTGATGCTTGACTTTGCTTGCTGCGCAAACTCGAACTGTCTCTGCAATTCGGCCAATTCGTCGTCCATCTTCGGATCACAAACCAAAACTCAAAAACTTTTCACCAAAGACCACAACTCAAAACTGAGCCAGAGAATGAGACGAGGACTTAATTTGGTTATTCCTGTTCGAGAAAGACGAGAGAATAGAATATGAACGGTTCTTACGACATTGTGCTGCTTTGAAAAATACCTGTCGTTCACATGGAGATGTTGAAAGCAATCCGAATATTTTGAATAGGACTTGACAAATTGTTTCATTAAATAATAATAATAATAAATATAAAATATAAATAAAAAAACTTTTTATTAGGAAATTAATACATTTAAATTGACTTAACTATTTGAACCCTCCTTCTCACACACTCGACAAATTGTTTCATAATCTATAGTATGTTGTTTATAAATTGTAAGGCTTGTTGTGGTTTTTGTGGTCTTTTGAATACACTAATAATTGGAATACTTACCCGTTTGCCCCGAATTCATAAATTATATTCCGATTGATTATAGAAGTAATTTTTTTCACAAAATATAAAATAAAATAAAATAACTACCAAACTAAAACATTCTAAAAATCAAAAACTAATAATAAACTACTGGTTTTGCTTCAATAACCCTAAATAAGATCAGTCCTAAACGATGGAAAACTTTGCATTCCGTACTACATGTCGTTTTCCATGTAATAACAAAGTTCAAGGTCATTTATTTTGAACGACGGGAAACTTTAAAGAATAATATTAACTGCCTCAAAATTTATATCTAAAACTTATAATGGCATATGAATTGATACTATTAAATTAATAAAAATGATTAATTTATTTATGATAATACTACATATGCGTTGGTATTAAAACTTTGTTACAGAATACAATACACAGTATCATCCAACTTTAAAAGGATAAACGAAAAAAATAGCAAGCAATGTCGAGTCATAACTTCAAAAAATTATTTTACAGCGTACTAAAATGTAAGTTTTCTCCAAAGTGCTCTTCCAAAGAGATTATTTTGCAAATGGACCATAAAGACAAAACTGTGGCATTTGGACTTACTCAAAGTCCAGGATTGATACTCTTAGCATATTTATTTCACAGTTTGGTTTCCAAGAACCCTAAAGTACAAAAGAAAAGCAAGGATATATTTAAGATTCATTAATTTCCTTCCTTACAACTTATATTTGTATTTATATGAATTTTAAAACCAAATTTACAAGTAAGGAAGCATACAAAAATACAAACATATTTTGAAGATACGACTTATTGTAAGTTGCAAAATTCAATAATTACCAGTTTTGTATGCATCTAATTCAGCTTGTGGGGTTCTGGAAAATGAGGAATTTCTGAACTAATATAATGTACAAGTGGCTGAGCTCATGTTTAATTCTGCTTGTTTTGAGAAAATGTGGAATATATATCGTTGCTTAACAGTTTGTATATCTTGTTAACGTGTGAAAAGGAAAAGAGCATTAATTGCTCTTGATATGCGCCAGCAAAAGAAACATGGTTATCAATCCGTGTATTGAGCATTTAATGCTCTTGCCAGCCAAAA